>JADLZK010007867.1:0-208397 GCA_015847255.1 Hyparrhenia diplandra
ACTTCACACGAGACATGTTCGGCTCTTCGATTACTACCCACACCAAGCGGCCCGGGACATGTCGCGCCTTGTTACATTTTACGGACACATACGCACTCAAAACTAATGAAGTTTGCATGGGCAAAAGATTTGAGCTCTTCAATCAAAATACCGTTCACCGACATATTCGCCGTGTTCTCCTTCCATGCTTGCACAATGTTTAAGGCACCTGTTTCCGAGGATCGGGCGTCCTATACCAAGACTACTTGCCGCTTGGGCCCCTTGAAGAGGGCGATTACCGACTTGAGCGAGGATTCAATAGATGGTTAACTTCGTCCCGGCCGTTGAGCCGCGACATCTCCATCACGGTCAGCGGATCGGGGAAGCCCCAACCCCCGCGGCTCTCGCTGGTATAAAGGAAGCATCACGGTTTACTTTCGGTACTCCACGTGGCGGGGTTTCCATCTTTCCGGTTTTGGCTTTGAGCAGAAATCGAGGAGGTGTTGGCGAGTTTGTCTCATTGGCATAAGATTTTATTGCTCTTTGCGATCAACTTCGGCCCGGTCGTCTACGTCCTTCCTCTCGAACTTCGGTTTCTCTCGTCCCAAATGTTGTGCAGGTAATACGGATGAGGCTCCTCTTCTCTTCTTTTACTGTCAAGATATGATCGACCATCTCCTTTGCATTGGGTAATTCCGGGCTTGTTGCGGGTCTCCTCCAACCCTAACTCTCTCCATACCGACTTTGCGAGCTTGCATTTGAGAAACAAATGACCGTCGTCCTCATCGGCTTCGGTTACAAATTGGGCCGGTCGTGTCGATCTTCATCCCCTACTAGCAAGGTTTCTTCTCGGCGGGTGGTTTGTTATGGGCTAATCTCCATATGAAATGGTTTACCTTGTTAGGACATTTTGATTTCCACAACTTTCTCCAAACATGGTGAAGCTTCGACTCTTTGCTGCCTTATTTTTGTACCCTGTCTTCTTTGTCATTTGTAGGGTATCACGGCGGGACTTTGTAAGCGCTTCTCACTTTGAAAACGCCCTTTCTCATCATAGTGCCATGCTAGGAAGTTTTCCTTGCCTTCAATAATCGGAATGGCCAAGATTATAGCGGCATCTTCAGCCCAAAAATGTCGCATTACTAGTTCCTCATCCCATTGGCGGTCCGGGTCAATTAAGTCACTCACATTTGACATAATGGTACCTCCTCTTGGTGTTATGGGACCCTAGAAAATTCTCTTGGGAGCCAAGGATCGGACCAGATTTTGATATTTCGGCCATCACCTATCCTCCGGATCATACCCATCTTCATCACCTCCGGGCCCTTTAGAATGCTTCTCCACGTGTAGGACATCCCACGCTTTGGTTTTGCCTCAATATTGATGTATTTTCAAAATATTTTGCTTTGAGAACTCTAGCACAAAGAGATTCGGGATTACTCCACAACCTCAACAACGCTTTGAGAGCATAGCTAGATTAAAAGTATGTATGTCTCGAAACCCCGGACCTCCCTCCTTCTTTGGCGGCATCAACACATCTTGACTAAGCCCGATTGAATCTTATGATTGCCCTCTTGTTGGTTCCACTAAGCGGCATATCATTTTACTAATTTGGTCACACAAAGGTTTTTGTTAAATCGAAGCGACCCATGGCAAAAGTTGGTATAGCTTGCGGCGGCGGCCTTAATTAAGACTTCCTTTCACGCCCATGATAGGAACTTCTCCTTCCAACCACGAATCGCGGTAGCCACTTTCGATCTTTTAGGTAGGCAAGCGTCTTGCCGCACGCGGATCTTCCCACATGAGCGGGGAAGGCCAAGATATCTCTCATTCATCGTTTCTTTTTAACTTGGAGCTTTTCACATACCTCTCTTTTCCGATTGTCACAAGTATTCTTCTTGAACAAGGCGCCGGATTTTGCCTTGTTGATCATTTGCCCCGAACACCTTTCATACGGATCCGGGATATCCTCGCGTAAATGTTGGCGTCCCCTCCATTTGCTCGCATCGGGATCAAAAGAGTCATCGACAAAGCGGTAGGGTGAGACACACTAGGTGCTGATTGGCAAACTTTCACTCCGGCAATTCTACCCTCACGTTCCGCTTCACGCAACATGGCTGAAAACCCCTCGGCACACATAAGAAATAGATATGGGGATAGTGGATCCCCCGCCTCAATCCTCTCTACGGTATAATAGGGTCGAGAGATCCCCATTCACTTTGATTCTATATGACCTTTGTCGAGACACACTCCATCATTAGTTTTATCCTTTGCTCGCCAAACCCCATCTTCCTCATCATTTTTTTTTCGGAAAAATCCACTCTACCGGTCATATGCCTTACTCATATCTAGCTTCAAAGCGGCATAACCCGAGTTGCCCTCTCTTTTTATTTAAGAGATAATGAGTAATTTCATAGGCAACAATTATATTATCAAATCGGGCGACTGGCACAAATGCACTCGAGAGAAGGGCTAATGACCTCATCAAAATCTCTCTCAATCTTCTGCTAGAACCTTAGCCACAACTTTGTAGGTCACATTGCATAAACTTATGGGGCGAAGATGCATTTACTTGCTCGAGTCGGTCCTTCTTCGGAATCAAGGAAATTACCGTGTCGTTCCATCCTTAGGCAATTTGCTCCCTCGCGAAGACCTTCGGGACCTCATTGGTCATTTTATTACCAACAAGATCCCACATATTTTTGTAGAAACCCGATGGCATCCCGTCGGGCCCCGGGGCTTTGAGGTCGCCGATATTATCAAGGGCTTTTTCACCTCCTCCTCCGTGAACTCCTTGAGGAGGTTATCGTTCATAAGCCGTAGTGGTAGCGAGGTTGTACGGCGTCTAGAAGGCTGGCTGTATGTTCCTCTCAATCAACAATTTGGACACGAAAAAAAGCGTAAAATGATTAGCTATAAACACCTTCTTCTCTTCCTCCTCCTCCACCCAACCCCCATTCTCCTTTTTTAGGCGCCCTATTCTATTTCTCCTTCTTCTCTCGAGCACACCTTATGGAAATAACTTCGTGTTTTAGATCTCCAAATTTAAGCCAATTTACATGAGCCGTTTGCTTCCAATCGCCTCCACTTGCTCCTCCAAGCGATCCACCTTAAAACTCCATACGACCTCTTTTTCCTACCGCCAAATCGCTAATCGGAGCCCGTCTCCATTTCTCTAGTTCTTTTTTGCACTTTTCAACCTCTTCTCTAAATCCCCAAAACATTATTATTCCACTCACTGTAGGCTCGCCGCCACCCCTTTTATTTTTGTCTTGAAACTATCAAAATCTCCCCTCAAATCCCACCCTTCTGTACCACCTTTTTGAACTCCTCTTCCTTCAACCAGCTTGCTTCAAACTTGAAACTCCGATCAGTTTGTATCCTCCCACAGTACTCCTCTTCCGTGGTAATAACCACAGTTCGGTGGTCACTATGGAAAGGATCTCCGTTTTTTTATATTGGCCGGTAGGGGAACTTTTGAAGCCATTCAAAATTTGACCTTTGCCCTATCAGTCTTTCCCTAATGTGTATTCCCCTTTGTCTGTTTGTTTCTCCATGTGAAAAAGCGTCTCCCTCAAAGCCGAGATCATGCAAATGACATAGCTCGAGGGGCTTGTTTAAATCGATCGAGGTAGATTTGCGGGCGTACAACTCCTCCATCCTTCTCATGTTGAAATAAAATTTCATTAAATCCCCCACACAGCCGGGCTTGGCTGTTTCTTTCTTTGGCGGCTAAGTCCCGCATCATTTGCCATGTCTTTTGCTTCATCTCGGATCCGATTCACCATATATGCCCGTAAACCGCCACGAACTCCCCCCTGTCTCTCGGACCTCCATATCTATATGGTTTTTGACTTACTTTTCAAAACCAAATCAATCCCCCTCCTCCATAACACAGCAATGCCTCCCCTTTACCAACACATTCCACCACCTCCATGTTTTCCAACCCAAGCTTTACCAGTAAAATCTTCATCTTTTTCTCATCAGCCTTTGTTTCGACAAAAACATCACATACGGATTCAGCGACCCGACAATTTAGAAGCCCCGAACTGCCGGGCGTTTCCCAACCCCGGCGGTTCCATACCCGCGATCTTCATTTTACTCACCAGATTGTCCAAACAACCAAATTTTTTTTGTTTTTTTTTTTTTTTTTTTTCTCCGCCTTGTGAAAAAACCCAGAAGGGTTTGTAGGGGATTCTGGTAACTGCAGTCACTGATCTGAAGATTCTGAACCATCCGATTCTGATCAACCGTGAGCTAAGGAAAGAAACCAATGTTGCAGGCCTACCAGGCCCATATCGGCCCAATTGCTGGTAGATGGTACCCTCCGGGAGATCTCCATTTCTCTCTTCGCAAATCGCAGTGCCGCCGCCTCTGAACCCAAGAATCCCCCGGCCAGATCGCATTGCGCAAATCGCATTGCCGCCGCCTCCCACAGAGTGCCCCCGGCCGCTGCCTGTTCGACGGAATGCCTGAGAGCCCAGCGGCCAAGGAACCGACCGGTTTGGCCGGCGCCGGCGCGGGTGACGCCTTCGCCTCTCTCCCGGACGAGATACTGCAGCACGTCCTCTCCTTCCTCCCGGCGCAGCCGGCTGTGCGGACGTGCGTCCTGGCTCGGCGCTGACGCCGACTCTGGGAGGGCGCGGCGGGCCTGCGCATCACCGCCGCCAATGCGCCCGACGACCTGGTGTCCTCGGGCGAGCTTCGGGGAGTTCGTGGACCACCTGCTCCTCCTTCGTGGCGGCGCGCCGCTCGACAGTTGCGAGTTCTTGTTCGATGTGCGCGACGACGCGGACGTGCCCCACGTCAACCTCTGGATCCGGCACGTCATCAGGTGTCAAGTTCGGCGGCTCATGCTCAGCATCACCCGGGAGGATGATGTCTGCAGGGGCCTTCATTTTCATGTCGACAACCTGCCTCTTGTCTCAAGGCACCTGCGGAGGCTAGAGCTGTACGACACAAAATTGAATGACAGCTTCCTTGATTTATCAGGCTGTCCGGGACTCGAAAGTCTATATATCTTCAGTGGTGTGACTTTGGCCATGTCAAGAGGATCTCGTCTAAATCTGTGAAGGACCTAACGGTCATCGATTCCTCCTTCAATGAGCAGATCCGTACTATAATTGATGTCCCAAGTACTAGTATTTCACTGTGTCTACAGAACCCATTCTTGGGAGCATGCCATTGTTAGCAGTGGTATTTGTTAGATTTGACATCAATTTTATGTCGTTGGATGAGTGCTATAATTCTGAATCTGGAGATTGTGATGATGAGCACTGTGAAGGGTGTTATGGCCTGGAAGGCGATAATTTTAATGGTAGCACTGCCAATGTCGCCAAAAACAACAAATCTGTGCTTCTGAATGGTTTATCAGAAGCTAAGAGTTTGGTCTTGATAGATGAATCCCAAAAGGTATAATTACATTTTATCCTTTTTAATTTTTTTGTATTATCGTCAGCAATACTTATATCAATTGTAGGACATTGATGAATCTCATCTATACAGACATTTGTGTTTTGTATATATTGCCACTAGGTGAGTTCTTAAATCATTATGTTCACTGTAAAGATTGCCTGATATTTTTTGTTTGGTTCTCCAGTTCATTTTCAAGCGAGATGTGAAACGGTGCCCCATGTTCAAAATGCTAAAGACTTTGTTACTAAATGTATATTGGTGTGTGCCTCCTGACTTCCGTGAATTAGCTTGTCTTCTTAAACACTCGCCAGTTCTAGAGAAACTCACTCTTCAAATTTTTCCAAGGTACATATATTTTCTACATGACAACTGCTACTTACAGTATTTTGTTTCATCTATTTATCTTAATGAAATGTTTTTACCATAGGGACCTGAACATAAGTATGAAATTATTGGAAGCTACAGTCAGATGGAGGGATCTGCTACAATATCAGAAAACCTTAAGATTGTTGAAGTCAAATTTGATGAGGCTGACAAGGGAATTCTGAAAGTTTTGATCTTCCTGCAAACACTTAACATAGGTTTTGCTTTCTACATTTCTGCATTTTTTATCGTATATGAAACTAAAGCAATCTAAAGAAGAATATCCTGAGCTCAGGAAATTATCAAATATGAAATAAAAAAATTGTCTATAAATGCTCTTAATGTCTCTGCAAATATCATCTACAAATCTATGCACATAGGTGTATTAATAGGCTTTAAAAAAAGTGGGCACAAAATGTCTACTTGTTCTGTATTTCTGAATTATTGATGTGCTGCTTAGTTCAATCAGTGACATATTTGTCCCAAAAATGTTGAGATCTTGGTCAATAGAAATTGTTGCCCAAATCAGTTTTTTTTCCTCTTACATCATGCTGCACTTTCCATAAGTTAATTAAATTGTTATGCATCAAGCTCTACATATTCATTTCAAGTTTTCTGCCGAAAGTGGCTCAAATTTGTTGTTTCTCGTGTCACCCTATTACTTTGTGTGTGAACTTATTGTGCTTTTCATATTTGCATAGATTTCAATTTTGACGAAGAAGAGCAGATTTTGATACAAGAGTTATCTACTACCTCTTAATTGCATCAAGAGATGGAAGGTTGAATTTGCTCTGGCAAGGGTTCTCATGTTTTGTATATGAACTTTTTCATGTTGCTTCTGCGTGTAATAAACTAGGACTACAACTTATTGGATCAGTATGAGCATCAGTATGAGCTGTTTAGGCCATTGAGATGGGCATTACATACTGTGCTATGTTCAGTTTTGTGTATCTCCTTTTTTTTGGACAAACTTGTATCTATCTACTGTTTATTTATGTGTCAAGGACAGGCTTTACCTTTTTGTGGCGCATTAAACTTGTTGATTGCCCTCCAAATGATCTAATGTACTGTCCTTGTTCCACGGCTTTTTTCCTTGTCCTTGGCTCACATTGGCAAGTCGGTTCAACGGCGAACCTGTACAGTGTGATTTGAATGTGAGACGGCGTGAATCTGAGTTAAGAGTTCTTTCGTTGCCACTGAAAGCTATAATAATCCTTTATCAATGGTGATATAGGGTAGATATATATATTTTTGGACGGCAATGAAAAAAAATGATATAGCTTCTAGTCGCAATAAAGGAATTCTTTCTTGAGTCGACAGGTGGTTCTGTCCGTTTTTGGACTTTTTACTATATTTTATAAGCACGGAATGTTGAGGAGTGTTAGCAGTAACTCAAGTGGAGTTACTGTAATATCATTTTCATTCGTAACGAAGTACTCCTGCTGCTAATAACGGAACGTGCCATTGTCCATTTACGACTCTTAGATTTTATTTTGAATAAATAAAGTTGGGTTTTTAAACATCTCTACCTACATGTTTCTTTAATCGTTCACTCTCTTCCATACCCATACATGTTATGCAGAGTCTGAGAGTCCAATCAAGATGATATTAAAACAGTGTTTTCATGGTATGCCACTCTTCGTGTCCATATAAATTCGAGAAATATGCCCAAACACGGAGTGGAGTTCAATCGTAAGATGAATTGAAATATGCAATCATTAAATAAATCTCTAAACCTCACATGCTCATACTAGTTAGAGCAGCACACCTCTAGACATCAGAATGCATACTGTGATGATTGAATCAATCTCTAAGCCGTAAGTCAAGTGACTATGCAACAAGATATATGTCACCTTACAACGGGTGAACATATTTGCTAGCAGATTCTGAAACCTACCAACGGACAGAGAAGCCTGAAACACTTGATCTGGTGTGCCCTGTGAAAGTGTACCTCCTTATCATATCATATCATATCAGTAAATTGATGATCTTTACAACTCTGCCAACCACAATCGAGCTGCCCAGTTGGGAGCAGCAGAAAAATGGGCAACAATTTACTCTGCAGGACGGTTGCTCAATCAAAAGGCAACTCCTGTTTACATGAAAATGGTGCTCGGATCTATCTGCTCGTCAGAGCTCAGCAGGAACAGAAACAGATTACAGGTGATTTTGTGAGCAAAAAGTAGCCGGTCTGTGTTGTAGACATGTTACACGATGTACGAAGTTGGTCAGAACTCAGCATATACGCTTCCTCCAGCCTTTTTTAGTTACAAGCTAACAATTCTAGACAGCATGTACGCTTCCTCGAGCTCCCCGGCCAAACCATCGTTAGTTTCCTGCACCCGATAGCAGAATAGCAGATGTTAGTAAAGCAAAAGGAAAGCTCCATTTCAGAGCTAAATTCCACCAAGGATATAACAAAGATGAAAAATGAGTGGAAGTATATATGATCTTGATCTCCTAGTCCTAAGCTAATAACATATTTTCATGGTATTAGTGTTTCTTGCTAGACATCAAGTATCATACCCGCAAATTCATCACATTAGTTCTTGTTATGTACTGGTCCAATGCACCATCCCTCGGAGAATTTTAGCCCCACAACCTGGCCTATCAACAGAACCAATCGCCTCCTCATCCACCACAACAGCGTCTACTCGCTCATTTCCTGTTTTTTCGTCTGGAATCTGCTTAACAGGAGATTCAGAATGTATGGCTCAACTTTGCATCTTGTTGTGTAACAGTTCAAGAGGCCTACCTCATACATGGCCTCCAATAGAACAGTTTCCAAGATGGCTCTTAAACCCTTGAGCACCAGTGCTTTTAGCTATCGCCTTCTTAGCTACCAATCTAAGGGCACCGTCAGTAAAGTGCAGCTTAACCTGATGAACCAAAAGGTGTAATATAAGATCAGAAATTGGTTGATACAAGAAGATATGATACAATAATAATTTTTGTGGGCTCACTTTGTTCAGGTTGAACATTTTCCTGTATTGTTTGGAAAGTGAATTCTTCGGTTCTGTCAGAACCTGAAAGCAGATAAAAAATATTTTAAAGACCTTCAGCATGCAAGAGACCCCTTTTTTTATGAAAATCATGTAAGATCTGCTTCATGAGTAATTAGTTTTCATCATCTGAACAGGCTACCTGAACGAGCTGACCTTCATTCAGAGCTGCCAAACTTACTAGAATGGGCAAACGACCAATGAACTCTGGAATTAGACCATATCTAACAAGATCACCACTCTCAACCTGCCAATGCAATTGGATTATCCTGTTAATGAGTATGCAAGGAACAATTATTGAGACATGAAAGACTTTCATAGGATTGATGCAAAAGAAATCGAGCATATCCTTACAGATTCTAACAAAGATGAGGTAACCATTGGACAGCTAGCTCCAGAACTTCTCATGTTCGTGCGAACGGGTACCCCAAAACCTATCGATGAATCTTGGCGCCTGATTCATGCCAAAAACTAGGGTTCAGTTTCTCTGTGGAATTTGTTTGGAATAACATATCTACACATGAAGTCTGCAATACCTTTCAGAAATAGTCTTTTCTAAGTCCACAAAAGCACCACCACATATAAAAAGAATATCTGTCGTGTCTATCTGCAGTATCATCATTCATGAGATTCTGTTACAGGCATGTCGCACTGAAAAGAGTTACTGTAAGTATCATGATGGGTCTACAATGCCCATAATATCTAAGCAAATACAGAGTGGCAAACATATACTCCCTCTGTCCTTAAATACAAGGTATCCAAGCGATTTTCAGACAAATAAAACCTCACAACAGACCACCTTGTCTCTCACTAATTAGGATGGAGGGAGTAGTTCAGGTTTAATTTTCCTAAATTACTGAGTGGCTGTTTTTGGTGATGCGGAGTTCAAAAGGAATCTTAATATTTGCTACCAAAAAGGTCAAACAAAAGAGGGGCTAAGGACCCAGAATACTTGTATTTTGGTACAAATTTTGAACTCAAGATCCCTTAAATTTTAAGATAGAGGGAGTAGAATATTTATGCCTTGCACATTTTCAACACAACCAGTGTGTTTGCTGTTATCTGGTTGTCAAGAAATGCTTTGGAGGTAGCACTTACTCTCTGTTCACTATGTACTCTAGTACAGAGTCCTTATGACATAAAAAGAACATTTTAACAATTTTATTCATTCAAGTGAATCCAAATTTGACCCGTTGATATACAGTGCATGTATTCATTAAGGTCCATATAGAGTATGTAACCTGTATACTATCATTGCGAGAATTCTTGCGCGATCCTTTCTCCGGAATACTGACAACCTGCATTAGGAATACAAATAAGTAGGCAACATACAGAGGATCACTACCACAGTCTCTTGACAGGCAGTTAAAGTCAATCAAAGATCCTAATAAAAAATATATCAAATATAGAATCTAAACTCTTAATTCTGCAGTCATAAAATAAAAAGGCAATCGTGGTCACTTACTGTTCCTTCTAGAATTTTCAACAATGCTTGTTGAACACCTTCTCCAGATACATCTCTACTCACATTTGCACTCTCTGCCTGAAACATGGTACCATTTAGAAATTTTAAAACTAAATAAGCAACAAAAAAAAAAAACATTAAAAGGATCAGTACCTTCTTTGTTATTTTATCTATTTCATCTATGTACACTATCCCTTGTTGTGCAGCCTGAACATTATACTCAGCAGCCTGAACAAAATTTAGAATGTCATGAGGATCCTCGAATAGTATGTGTTTTTTCTCCCTTTTCCCTATTTGTGAAACTACATGAACAGATAAAAGGCAATCAATAACTCAATTAAAGACACATAATAGCCAGCCACACTTACCACAAGTAATTTTTTTGCAGTATCGACTCTACATCCTCCCCTACATATCCAGCCTGTATAATGCAGCAAATTTTAATCTTGGTTACAACTCGAACCCACACATTCTAGTGTAACTGCATATATCCAATTTCTCCATATAGCTTCAATACAATTAATATAGCCACAGGTCCAGAACGGCTGAATATGATTAAAGGAAGAACAGATGCAAATAATAAAGAAAATGCCAGTTCCCAGTATCCAGATGCTTGATCAGAATTTCTTTTCACATAAGCTCAAAAGCTAGCGGTAACACATATGGTATGATGCTGAAGAATTGCGCGAAATGAGAAGTCTAAAATAGTGAAAAGAGTACAAATAAAGTAAGTAAGCAGCAATGCCATGTTTTGAGAATTTTCAGAAATCAGTTTAATGCATTTCAGTGGGCCCTTCAAGAAACTAAAAGAAAACAATGTTTGTAAGTCAGTAATGAACTTGCCTGTGTTAATGATGTCGCATCAGCTATAACAAATGGTACATTTACAATACGTGCTAATGTTTTTGCAAGCAATGTTTTTCCTGTCAGCGGATAGGATGGAAAAAAAAAAAACTGTCAGCTCCAACTTATAGTAACTCTAGTTATAAATGTGAAAGGCGTCCTCGAAGCATGGAAGGTATGCAAGATACTTTTTTTTTAAAAAAATAAAGGAATACAAACCTGAGCCAGTTGGGCCCATTAGGAGTACATTGCTTTTATCTATTTCTACAATATTTTGATCATCATGTCCCTCATCAGGAAGCCCAGAATTAGCAGCAGATCTGGATACAGCAGCAACACATACATGCAAAAAAAAAGAATGTATGACATAGCAATCAACAAATTAAATTACATGCGACCGTATGAGTAAGCCCATTGCAACATGTAACAAAGCTTAGTAGCTTGTTTATGATATTGCAGAGATATGTAAAAGAAAAAACGAGAGAGAAAAACTAACGCAGGTAAGTTAAAGGACAGAGACTAACTCTTTCTGTACATTTGCATTATATATTCTCTTGTAATGGTTGTATACAGCTACAGATAGCACCTGCAAGGAAAAAGTATCTGTAATAAGCAAGTGAAAACTATGGTTTGCTCTTAGAAAAAGAATCATGGTGCATGAGCATTTACGTATTTAACTCCTCTCCATGATTGAAAAGGATGCATAGTCAGGAATTCTGCTTTTAGCACCATGTGTCACCAATTACTTTGTTTTCAACTAAAAACTAGTGCGGAAATTGGTGACACATGTTGCTAATTGACACCTACTCCCTGCCCTTTTTGGAGGTTGCTTCGGGGAAAAACACTAATAACTCCTGCTAAATTAGTTCACTTATTCGTAAGGACACAAATATCTCATACACAAAAAAATAACCGCATACGGTAATCTAAACAGGATATTGCCCCCTGCAATTAGTTGCATTCATAATAAATTAAGAAGCTACTGATGCATCAATAAAGCCATCCAGTTTCCACTTTGATTTTCCCCAACCAAGTCTAGAAACTACGGGAATATGTAGCAAACCACCACACAAAGTCCAGCAATCAAGATCTTGAAGTTACTACATAACTTATAACATCAGGAATTTGAAAAAGGGGTGCAATGCCAATAATAGCATAGGATGAAGAAACTGCGCTGATTGCCTTGGGTGATGGTGACGCATTTGCAAAATTCCATCATAGCTCATCAATGTTCTGGCAAGCCCAACCAGATATCTAAATCACATAATATAAGTCCTATCAGTTCAAAATGCGTACATTCCTTAGTCTATGGGTGTTTGGTTTGCAGCCTCCCCTGGGAGCTGCAGCCAGGCAAGCATATCCAACCCCAGGCATTCAAAATCGAACGCTTGGCATTGCCGCCTGGTCAGACACAATTTCAGGGTCCGAAGCAAACACCCCTATCTGCATGTTAATGAAACATTCCCAGTTTAATGCCAAAGTAGCAGGAAATGCGATGCCGTCCGTGGTTACCTACCACTCTACCACAACAACCATCTCCATCTGTACCATCTGTGCGGAAAGCAGAAACTTAATAATGGAACTTGGAAGCAGATTGAGATCCACTGTGGGTACTGATTCGCATTCACACCTAACATCCCGAAATTCGCCAACACAGAACCAAAGAAGCCGCACTGAGCTATAGTCCAGCCTACACTCTTTAGCATCGTTTCACTCAACTGAAATCAATCGCATTATTAACCCAAAATTGGCAGCATTGTTAAAAGGAAGGCAGAATTGGGGACATACGGGACACCTTTTTTGCCTTGGCCTGGCCGATGACGAACTCATCAAGCCTCCGGCACATCTCCCGAGGCGTAGGCAGCTCATCGCCGAGGCTGGCTCCACCCCACCACTCCTTCTTAGGCGAAGCGCTAGTGCCCTCCCCTCCCGAGGACGAGTCCCCGCCGTTACCGTTACCACCACCGCCTCCTCCTCCTTCCTCCCTCTGTCTCCTCCGGGGCTTCCGTCGCGACTGATAGTGCGGCATCTGCATCGGGGGCGCCTGCGGCAACGGGGGAACTCGTCGGGCGGGCGCTCCGCCAACATCCTCTTGATCCGATCGGCGAATCCTCCGCCCTCCGCGTCCTCGTCGTCGGCCCCGACGACGCTGCCGGGGATCTCGAGGAACGCGCCCCGCAGCGGGTCGATCCGCTGGGCGCGGAACAGGAACGCGCCCCGGCAGGCCGGGCACACGCCCGCCCCGTCGTGGTTGTGGTGGTGCTGGGCGCCGTCTATGGCCCCGGCAGCGGCCGGAGGGGGCGCCGGGAGCTGCTGGAGGGAGAATTGGACCGACATGTGGGCGTCGCAGCGCGGGCAGTTGGCCTCGGCGGATCCGGCTGCCGCCGGAGCACCGCCGTACCGCTGACGCGGCGAGCGGCAACGCTGCATCCCGAAGCTTCGTGAAGGTCCGGAACATGGCTGGCTAGGTGGGTAAGGGGCGGAGCCGGAGAGGGACGACGACGATGCGGAGGTGGAGAGGAGGATGGTGGATGGAGATAGGGAGGAGGAGACCGGAGAGGAAGTGGGAAGTGGGTGAAGGTTCCTGGTTTTATACGACGGGAGGTAGTGGGAGACTGAGATTTGATTGGGGAATCTGCAGCCGTCGGATGAGGTGACGTGGAGGAATCCGGAGGCGTCGGCTCCTCACCAAACCGTCCTGCGGCCCGGAGCGGTTAACGGCGGGGAGAGTGTCGCGGGGGTGGGGAAAAAAGGAGGCCGACGTGTGGGGTCACCGGCTCACCGGGAAAGATCCTCTGCCATGTGGGGCACGTGAGCGGGCCCAGCCATCAGCACACCAGATGCGGAGGAACCTTATCTGCCAGGGAGCCAGGGATGGGTTGGTTGCGCGTTATTGCCGGGACGACCGTCATCTCCTGGAGATGTGCGCCGTGCCGGACGGAAGGGAAGGAAGAAGATTAGAAGAAAGCGAGCCGTGCTTCTTTGCGTGCATGGTTGGCCCCTCTCATGTCTCGGAGCTTAGCTGCTTGCATTGCCACGTCTCTTTTGCTTCCACGTCTCTTTTGTCTGTGCAACAAGTCCTCTTTTCAGCATGTGGAAGGAAGCTGGCAAGTTACCGGCTGCACAAGGAACCCCATGCATGTCTAGATTAGGATGAATTATTATTATTATCTATCTATACCTACTTAATAAAAGAGAAAAATTTCTTGTCCACTTTTTTTTTTTTTTTTTTTTTTTTGGTCTGCCCTCCTCTCCCATACGTATGTGTATCGGTCTCTTCTAGAGAAAATTTCCCGTTGCATGCACAGGTATGGCATCCGGACAGGTGCTCCGCGTCCGGCAGCTCGGTGCGCGTGTAGGAGGCCAAGGATCCTGCTCGCTCAATCATTGGTATCCTTGTCTAATAACCGAATTGATCTGTTTACTCCGTACGTACATGCATGAGACCTTCGAGGAGCTCCAGCAGGTGTTCGTGGACATGTTCAAGGACGACAAGATTGTTTCTGTCATGATGTCATCCGTCCGCCCTGTCCACTTCTATCCGCCTAGGCAAAATTTCGGCATATCTAATGCGTCGTCGCAGCAGCAACGTCCCAGCAGGGGAAGCGGCGCGGCGTTCGGCGTCCCGGTGGTAACCCTGTGGAAACAGTATGGCATACCTGACGCGGAGGTGGAGCGGTGCCCCTGCGCCCTCGCCCTTGCCTTTGCCTCGCCAGCTCATCCTCGCCCTGCCTCAGCGCACGGCACCGCGCGGGACGGACACAGCTCCGCACCAATCCGTGGCCTCCACGCGCAAGCGACCATGCAGTGTCCGTCGATCCATCGCTTCCGACGGATGCGACAAGGAGCAGATCGAGATTGGGCGGCCCTCCGGCCCACAGACAGGCAAGGCCAAACCCATGCGCTGCTTCGCCACCTCCTTCCCTGTGTGCAGGCCGGGGAGCCACTGCCTGGAGAGGAGCGCCGCCGTGTGCGCGGCTGCCGCGGGCGAGCGCAGCTCCGCCCTACGAGCCGGTCGGGGAGTCTCCACTGGAGAGGAGAGGAGAGCGCTCGCGCCCGACGCGTTCACGCTCACCACCACTCCCTCCGCGGCCGCGGCACTCCAGAGCGCAGCTGCACGCCCTCCTCCAAGTTGGCCTACGGGCGCTGCTCCCTGTGGGCAACACGTTCATCACCTCACACCCAAATTGTTTGACGAAATGCCCAACAGAAGTAATGTCGCCTGGAAAACGTTGCTTATGAGGTATTCACACACCGGTAATGCTACCCAATGTCTGCTTCTGTTCATCCAAATGTGGACGGCGGGACCTGTCATGATGCAACACTCTGCACTTTGTTCAGGCTTGCACTGAGCTGGCTGCCCATCAAGTAGCTATGCAATTCAAAAGGTTGTTTCTCTCTTTATTAGTAGGTATATAAGTGTAAGCATTAAATTAAATAGGATTTTGTTACCCGTGGCAACGCACCGGCATATTTCCTATAGGAATAAATAGAAAACCACCGATAAGAGTTTGTCTGGTTCATCAAAAGCTAGAAAACGGAAACTAGCTAGTGAGAGCACCGAGCACTCGAGCAGTCGCTCTCTTGAAACGGAATTCAGGAAGTGAGTGTGCGTTTAATGCTTAACACGGACCTTCATTCATGTGCAAGTGTCAACGTCGAGTAAAGTGAAGTTTTCGCTTTCCGATGTGGAATGAATAGGAACCAAGAAGCATATCCGAGCTGAGCCATTCATCATCATAGTAGATAGATAAAAGATGACGACAATCTGGTCAGTATATATATTCCCATTTTTGCATCACGTGCACGCACATGACATGAGAACTGGATCTCGATCCTCTCGGTCCAATCGTATGCATGTTCGTAAACCTGGATTAAGAGAGTGTCTGTTAGGCGACGTAGGACGCATCCACTTGGCCAAAAAAAATTCTTGTATCATGGTATGAGGAGCATTAGCAGTTGGACCACATGGCACGCATGAAGGATTTTTCTTTTTCTTTTTAGGAGACGAGAGTGTTATATACTTACTGGTATATTAACATTAACACCCTGATGAACTAAGGGGTGTTTGGTTTCATAGACCTTTTTATGTTGAGATTAAAAGAAAAGTCTCTAGAAAATTAAACAAGATTTTTTAGGACTTTTTTTACTAAAGGACCTATGAAGCTCCGTCTTGAGAGTCTTTTTCTAAAAGTCCTAATCCCCCTAAGAAGATGTGCCACGGTGGTGGCGATCACAACCAACGACTTGGATGACGTTGTGGTGGGTCTTTTGATAACTGAGAGATGAATCGAAGACGTACATTAGTGCCTTCTAATTTCATTAACTTTGATTGCTTGTTCAAAGGTTGAGATTGTAATCAAGCCGCTGATGAGTTGGCTTCGTTGGGTCATTTGTGTGTGCCCAAGGAGAGGTGCAAATTATAAGACTAAGAACAAGTAGTGCTAGTTTAAGATGACAAATAGGATTGTTAAATATAAATAAACTACTCATGGATTACTAAGAGCTAATATGGATGATTGGTGGTTATAAGTTTATGATGATTAGACTATGTTTAGCCTATTATTCAGTGAGAGCCTATTTTTTAGTCCAATGTTCCAAGCATGTGCTAATTAATTAATTAGCTAGATTGAGCTTGAGCAACCCATATGGACACACAAGATGTATTCATGTGCCAAAGAACACAATCAAACCGCTTAGCTGGTGGTTTGATCCAACTCATGAACAACTTTGTTACACTCTGCAAGTGGAACACCTCAAATAGATAAATAGACAGATAGAGAAAGAGAGGTGGAGCACATTTATCTAAATACAAGGACTCTAGAGAATTGGAAGCCTAATTTCCTATGGATGAAGCTCTTGGGAACAAAGGAGTTGGTTCCTAAAATTTCTATGAAAATCCTATAGAATGACTTGTTTCGTATAAATTTTAGACAAATATTATAAGAGGTTGTACGTCATAGAAAAGTTTCTTTTGTGACACTATCTTATTGACTTCCTATTCATTTTCTACGTTATATACTATATTCAAACATTCAATATCTCTTACAATTTTGGACAAATATTTTACCAAGAGGTCCTCCTTAGACTTTTCTATTGGATGGAGACAATTACTTACTTTGTAATAAAAGTAACCGGCAGTAGCTGTAACTACAGCCAGCACTGCAGATAGGTGCCAACAATAACAATGCTAAAATTACGATACCTTAGATATTCTTCGTCTCTTATGGATGAATGTTTCAGTTGCATGGTAATAGCTAGGCTCATTACTTTTTTTTCTTCATCTTAACGTGGCGACACCTTTCATTTCCTTGAGGAAAAAGTCTAAATAACCCCCTAAACTATCATACTCGGTCTAATTCATGGTCCAACCTTCAAAATCGGGCATTTAGGACTTTAAACTTTACATTGCAGTTTAATTTGCCCCCAGGCGGTTTAAGGGGCGGTATTCGCCAACGGCGCCAAAGATGGCAATCGTGGCCACGGGCGGCCCTTGGCCACACACGTCAGGAAGCCCATGGGCTAAAATTAGCCACCGGCCAATCCATTCCGTCTCTCCATCGGCTGAAATCCACCGGCTGAAATTAGTCGCCCCTCGCATCCACACGCTACCGCGCGGCGATACGGACGCGTTGACCCAGCGGCGGCCCCTCGCTCGCGCGGCAGCGACGCAAGAGCGGCGGCGGAGCGCGGCCGTCTGCGGATCATAGCGGCGGCAGGAAGCCCGGCGAACACGTACGCCCGAAGCACACGAGCGGCGGCGCAGAGGCGGCGGGCATCCCACGCCGGGCGGTAGGGCCTTTAGAACCCCGCGGCGCGCCTCGAATCGCCCGGCGTCCTCCAGCGTTGGTGGCCTTCAAAGGTCGCTGAGGACGCCTTGGCTAGCGTCGATCCCGATGGAGCAAGTTCAGCGACTCAGAAGGGTTTGCGGTCCAAGAACAAGGAGCAAGTTCAGCGGCCTGAGGAGGAATGGAAGGCGGGAATCACAGATTGAAGTAGAGGTCAAGGATTTGCGGTCCAAGAACAAGGAGATAAAAGATTTGAAAGCCATGTTGAAGAAGAAGGGATCCACTAATTTTCTTGTGTGATTTTTTTTTTTTACGGGCATGGTTTTGCCATGGTGTGTAATACTATCAAGTAATGCCTAGCCAAGTAATGTACTGTGAGTGAATGTAATATGACAATTATACGTGTTGTTTGGTGAAATGAAAAACATGTGTCTTTGTTTCAAAATTGCGGATGTGTGTGTTGCCATTATGCTCATGTGCATATTCAGATCACACTGACAGATACAAGTATAACAATATGACAGATGAAAATGAACATCCAAGGCTACATGGATATTTTTCATTACGGCAAAGATGTTCGCCATAAATTAGATAGTTCAAACATAAGTCTCACTTACGTAACCCCGCACTAGAACCATGACTATTTTACATGCTACTTGTTCGGGCGTGCTACTTGTTGTAGCGATGAAACCATGACTATTTTACATGCTACTTGTTCGGGCGTGCTACTTGGGTATTTTACATCAATATTCTATTTTACAAACAAAAGACTTGCATCTTCCAAAATGCATCGCAAATGGTGCCCACAAAATAGTTGAGAAAACATTTGAAGACCATCGTAGTTGTCTCCAAACAACGGATGGGCGATCGACCTCCACTTCCACTTGCCCCTGCTTTGTACCCATTGCTCTTCCACTTCCACTTGCCCTTGCTGTACCCATTGCTCTTCCACTTCCACTTGCTTTCTTTGTAGTTGATTTCTTACGTTTGGTGGTCCCACCACTAGTCAACACTTGCTTTCTCGGCCTCCTTCCTCTTCCTATTTTTTTTCTCTTGTGATGTGAGCCATCTTCTTATTGCTAGCTTGGGGGTTCTTAGGGCACCTCCTTGCATTATGATCATCTTTCCCACATAACCTGCACCTCATTTTAATCCCAACCTTTTGAGCTTGGTTCCTTTTAGGCTGTTCCCATGGCTCCCTCCTTCTTTGTGTCTTGGGCCTACGGGCATCTTGACATATGGTGGTGGCAATGGTCTAGGCATGTTAGATATTGGCCAATTATGCGGACCTACATGCGGCATCAAAACATGTTCATATGTCCTCATGTATCTTTGATTTGCTAAAACAAGGAGCAATGTAGTCTTCCGGTTTGTGGGAGGATTTGTAGATTGCACTAATGGCATGACAAACATGGTAGGCGGCGGTTGCCAATAATTACAAGTGCACTCCCTTGTCATCAACTTGACTATGTACTTCCTGTCTTCCCAGTCTTGCACTTCAAACCCATCAGCACCATTCCACAGCACAATGCACTTACCAGACAATTCAATGTTCATCTTGAGCTTTTTGAAAATATTAGGACAAATATTTCCAGACCACTTCTCAGCTCTTGTCCTATTTTCTTGAATCCTAACCATTACCTTCTTCCTTATGGTTTCACACATAGATATGACTGGGTAGAATCTAGCTTCCATGATACTATGGTTGAAACTCTCACACATGTTGTTATCAAGCGAGTCGCGGTTGTTACCTAACTTTGAAAAAAGCCCCGCTCCGGTGCTTCGGTGAGGTGGTCATCATGTCCCAGGCACCATGCGGAGTGTCTTGAGCGGATAAGCTCGTACATGTTGAATAGAGACCTGTTTGATGCCTTTGCACACCTCCACCACTTCTTCTGCAGCTTTTTGCGTGTACTTCTTCCTCCGGTTGGCATAGATGTGCCTTGCACACATTCTATGCTCTGCATTTGGGAATTAATTCCTTTATTGCTTTCAAGAGTCCCCTGCAAAGACAATAATCAGTCCAAGACTTGGTTTTACAAGTGAATTTTGTAGTGTATGAAATTTAGGCACATTGTTACCTTTTTTTCGATCTCGAGATTAGAACCAGTCTCGTCCTCCATTGCGATGTTCGGGTCCTTTTTTTGCGGCAAAGAAAGGAACCAAGTACCAAGTGTCATAACTTTCTATTGGCACTGCTGCCCAAGCTACTGGATACATTTGGTTATTTGCATCCCTCCCAATTGCACACAATAAGTTACCATTATTAGCACCTTTGAACCAGCAACCATCCAAGCCTATCACTTTCCTACATCCTGCAAGTAAGCCTTTCTTAAGAGCATCAAAGCAGGACATAGAACTTTGTCAAAGATTTTCTTGTCCTCAATTTCGGGGTCTAGATAGACAACCTTTGTACTCGAGATTTGACCTAAGTAGCTCTAGGCGATAGTCATACACTCTACTATACTCCCCACTCATAGCATCAAGGGTTTGCTTACGTACAATAGACTTAGCCCTCTTGCACTTTGAAAGGGAAAGCGTCGGCAAAGAAAGTCCTTGAGGACGGCGACCTTTATGAGAGCGGCGAGGCCAAGTAGGGTTGTCTTTGATCCGATTGTAGTAGTGATTTGCAATCAAAGATGAAGTAACTAAGTTGTTATCCCTCCCGGGTGGGCAAGTATCTTGATCTGAAAATGTCGCCACCTTAAACCATTCAGACCTTGTTGTCTTTGACCCATATATCATCCAATTGCATCCAGGCCAGTCACATATAGCCCTGACCTTTGATTTCTCATCTTTGACAAAATGGAGTGACTTGTGTGCCTTCAGTCCATACTTAACAAGGGCATTCTTAAACTGCCTACTGTCAACGAAAGCCATGCCAAGTGTGAAAACTGGAAGCTCTGCCTTATTGTCAAACCTATTCTCCAATGACTTCCACCTTTGAGTTTCCCCATCACTATTCTCCTCATATGAATAATCTTCACTTGAATCAAGATGTGGACTTCGGGTTCATCCAAATTGGGTACTTCATCAACTAAATCCTCTACTCGATTTCTGAATTGCACTAGCATGAATCCCTAACCGTTGCCACGATGTTCCTCTTAATTTGCCTTGCATAGTTTCTGAGTTCAATAGCCTCTTCATCATCTGCAGAGCTGTCCTCATCTGATGGCTGCTTGTAGTCCTCATCAGATGATTCATCAGATTCCTCATCATGCACACCCTTTGCTTCATCTTCTGTAACTATAGGCCCTTTGCCTTTATCTGAATCTTCTGAAAGTGATTTGTCCACTCCATCAGTAGGGATATCTTGAAGAAAATCTTCAACATTTGCTTCATCTCTTCCATCATCACCTAACCATATGTTCTGATTATCTGCATTGAGCTCCATATTCACCTCATCAACATACATGTCAACACATTGATATCCGGTGTCTTTGAGAAGCCATGATCTTGCGGGGACTCATCATCAACCAACGGCACAAGCCCATTACTTTCATGGTTCCCAGGAATTAGCCAGTACAACCTCAATACACTTGATGATTTATAGTGATCAGAGAGGTGCCCCACGACCTCAAAATAGGAAAGTCTGTCCATATCAATCCAAGACTCAGCAATGTCTCCACCAACATAGAACTGTGAGCCTCCAACGGTGGTAAAACTACCACCATAGTGAAATCTGATGCAAATTCGGTCATCCATCCCGCCATTGACAGACACACTCTCGGAACAAAAAAGCGAGAAAGTATGATTTTTTTGGGAAATTTTTTGAAAACCTAACACTCGATCACCAGTAACAAATAGGTAAACAACATCAACAAGACATGGAACATGCTCAATCGGTGCGTTGGAACCACATCTACAATGACATTAAACTCTAATCCCTTTCAAGAAACCCCAATTTTTGCCCTATGACAAGTCTCGCAATCTCACACAACGAACATGAAAAACTCAAATCAAGTCTAGGAGGAGGAGGTTCGGACGGCCAGCGTGCGAGAGGTCCCTCCCTTCAACGTCTTTGTGCGCCCGATCATCTCCTCGCCACCCGTGCGCCGGAGATGGAGGGAAAACGAGGGAGGTGGGGCGCCTCGCGAGTCGCGGACGAGAGGAGGAGAAAACGAGGAGGCACCTCTCATCTCTTGGGGGAAGAGATGCAGTGGTGGCTAATTTCAGCCCATGGGCTTCCTTACGCATGGGGCCAAGGGCGGCGTGGCCACGATTTGCCATCTTTGGGCACCACGTCGCCTAATACCGCCTAGGGGGCAAATTAAACCGCAATGTAAAGTTTAAAGTACTAAATGTCCGGTTTTGAAGGTTGAGCCATGAATTAGACCGGGTATGATAGTTTAGGGGGTTATTTAGACTTTTTCCTTTCCTTGAATTGTTTATGAACTTTGTTTGGTCTTCCTTCAAATCGTGCCCATCCAAAATTACGGTAATTCTAAATCTTTGGCACTTAATTGGTTTGAAACCCAACGTTTGGTGGCAAGGTAATGGTAACGAATCAAGTGCTATGTGAAAAATTCTTGTCAAGGCTTTAGCAACCAAATCGAGTGCTACCAAAACTGTCGCCAAGGTTTTGACAACCAACGTCTAGTTTTGACAAAGACAAATTTTGGATCCCACCAAGTAGGCCCTAAATCATCATGATTCCACACAATCTACGGCTGCAACATGAATATTTTTAGTTTTAAATGGTAAAAAGATTTCTTTTAGGGGCTGAGGAAAAAAAAGTAGCTTGGTTTCCTTATAAAACCTAAAAAAGTGGCTTGGCAAATCAGATCATCCACGGTCGTATTGGGCTTTTCTGTGGACTGTCATTCCAGCCCGAACGTAATTAAGAGTGTTTTCTCGGCAGGCCCATCTGCGGTTGTGATATTGACATTCACTTCGATGCACTATGGTGGCCTGGGCACAGCCTACAGCCTCTCGCATCACCACAAAATGAAACCCCTGATGTTGACAGGAACGAGGAGGCCTTAGGAAGGTAGGGTGGTGGACCAAGCTCTGTGAGTGCAGGAGCCTTTTTTTTTATTTCATTCACTAAACACTACTGAAATACTAACCAGTAACGAGAAAAACACCGATGCTGTAGACAAAATACCGAGCCGATTCTCAGATTCTGTGACAGGACATTGATACGACTTGACTTCAGTTGAGCGTGAGTGAACCTTTCCTAATAGTCCATTCCCCCCGGCCAGGAAACGGATCGAGATTCTTCTCTCCACTCAAATGAGTGAATGGCCAGGTCGTCGATGACTCGAGGCTCGTCTACACTTCTTTCGGTCCCAATGGAAAAGGTGCCGAAGCTGAAACCACCACCTCAGTCCTCAGAACGGGGGTCTCTGTGCTTCCAGCTCGCGGGCTCTTCTCGTTGCTTTTGAGTTTTTGACGCGAGCCTTCCATGCCATGCCAGTATGGCAGTATGCGAAATTCTCTCGTCCGAATCTTATGTTTCCCTCCTCGTGCTTCAATCACCGCAAACATTCACAAAGCCGACCGCATCTGCTTCCCTTCCACGTGAGCTCCCTCGTGATTTTCAACGTGACGACTGTACCACATACTCCACGCCATCAATCTGCAAGCGAAATAAAAAAAAGAAAAACTAAGGCGTGTATAGATGCACAAATTAAGTGACCATTAATCATGGTGGATCTAGGATTTTATCAAAGTGTGCGTTGTCTAAAAACATTTCATATGCAATCCAGTAAAACTAATCGGTAATGCGGTAGCCAGCATTATAAAATTGAATTCGCGACGTGTATCACTGAATAACATGATAGGTCTTAAATTCGAAGATTAAGTTGAAAACATCCATAGCAACTTGAAAACATCCATAGCAATTGTTGCTCCGACGCTATAGCGGCGTATAGCGACGCTTAGTTACGGCGACTCATCGGTTGCTATAACTTTACAAGTGACCGATGCTCCAACGTTATAGCGATTTATAGCAACCATTTTTTTCTGACACTATAGATTGGTCGTGTTACATAAATAGATCATACACAATATTGACAATTCAAAACTTAGGTATAAAAGAGACAAAATAGGAATTGCTAAAAAAAAAGATAAATAGGAAAATAGAAAACTAACACGTGAGGTACGTTCACATGGACGTGGATCTACCTATACTTGTTTATTTATCACGTTATTTTAAATCTATTGATTCACGTACTCCCTTGTCATTAATAAAGTCATATTCCTTCACATTGCCTGTACATGCCTATGGTAGTATAGAAGATATCGGCAAGACGGGCTGTTTAAAAAGGTGTCAAGTGAAAATGCCTTGATGTATGCAAATGAGGCTGTCTGTACATGCCTATGGTAGTATAGAAATAACATAAGATGTTGGCAAGACGAGTCGTTTAAAAGGGTGTCAAGTTAAAGTGCCTTGATATATGCAAATGAGGTATCCCGGCAAACAAATAATTTGGATCTTATTTTTACACGACCCGATCAAATCGATCAACAGATCAAACACTTGTTATCTATCTTCATTGTACATCAATCATTCAGTTAATATTTCCTATTGCATTTGAAATAGTTTTCATAAACACTAGTGTGTCATACGTACATATTTGCTTGTTAAAAATAAGGATAAGTAATGTCCTCGTTTCTCCGTGGAAACTCACGCAATTGTGATATATGATGTAATCTTCTCATGTGTGGGCATAGTCGGGTGGTGTGTTGTTTTGTGGGCATAGTTCAGATGGTATGTTGTTTGTTTGTGTTTGGGATTCAAAGATTTCTTGTAAGTCCTTTATGTCGTGTTCTGGACTTTTTTTTTTGTTTCCTCTTAATAATGATAAAATATATGGGTAAAAGATCTGATCACGATGTACTTAAAAAAAGATTTGATCACGAAAAATACTGATCTCGCTGGTCTCCTTGGTATAATACATAATTAATTAGATAAGTTTCTTCTTAGTATATATAGTAGGAATATTTAAGTAAAAAAAACTGCAATACTGGAGATCTCGCTGGTCTTCTTTTTCGATCTCATGGTATCGCAACACAATCAGACCCACACGTATCCCGTTCCCGGCGAAAAGAAAACTCATCACCCTGATGCCGCTGAGCCGACATGTTGTTTCGGGACTTCGGGCATGGCGACGACGACGCGTCTGGTTGCACTGGTCAGGTCAGCTACTCCAAGAACCCGCGATGCCCATGCCCCGCGCGCTTAGTTTTATTTCCCGGCAAAAAGCCCCATCCATCCGTCGACAGCTCGACACGCACGCGTGTGAACGAACGAATAAAGAGATTAGAAATAGTAAAGGCCAGTCTCAATGGGAGTTTCATGAGTGTTTTATGCGCATTAAATGCAGCCGCCACATCAGCAAAATTTCACTTTTTGCATGAAACTCCTAGGGAGAGAAGGAAAGAGTTTCACCGTGGTGAAACCTTTGGGATTATTTTTCACATGCGTTGGAAAGTGTGTGAAACCCCCATTGAGACACAAATAGAGTTTCATCATGCAACTATGCAATTAAACCATGCAATGAGAGAGGTTGTGGGACCCTTGAGCCTATGAAACTGTGCAATGAAATTATGCATTGAGAGAGGCGTCTATTTCATGTCAAAGTTTCACATCTTAGAAACCAGGGAGGTGAAACTCTCCATTGAGACTGGCCTGGGGTGGCGATCATCAGCGGATCACAGCTCACAAAGCATGGGCGCTCTGGTCTTCTGGAATTGCCTGCAGGTGTCAAACTGTGCGTGCGTGCGTGTCTACGCGGACGATGTTCTTCAGAGTTCAGAATTCAGATGCAGGCGGCGCGCCCAGGCTGAAACTGCAGTGGATCGCATCGCACGCACCTGTTCATTGACCGCCTCGGTACGGTTCAGATACGAGTGGCCGGCTACGTCCGCCGGGCTCGGTGATGCCGTTTGTCAGGCTTGACTTGCTTCTGTTTTTTACTCGCTTTGCAGTGCCCGCGGAATTGAATTGACCGTGCAAGCAAAAATAATAAAAAACTACTACTCCTATGCTAACACCGTCGTCGTTTGAAAACAGGAAGAGATTCCAACAATTTGGACTCTCGGTTACTTTTCCATTCACTTCCATAATATTCTATGATGATTTTATAGTTCGTTCGCTCGCAATGCGGCTCGGTTTGCCCAGCGGCTGCGGTATCCACGGTAGTAAAAAAATTTACAGCCTTTTGATCCAGCTCTTAACGGCGTGATTTGTTTAATGTCACTGTGATTTTTTGTCGTTTATGCGAAGCGTGGGATTATGCTCACACTTAGTTCTTGCCGCCTGTGCCGCTCTATGTTTTTTTATTACTCGCTGTGCTGTGTGGCGTTATCTTCTCACCTACTTCTTCTTGCCTACCGTACGTCCGCCATCCTTATCCTTTTCGTGCTTTCCTCGCCTTTTCCGTCCTCGCTTCTCTGTTCTTGGTCGCCATCGCACCTTTCTGCGCCGCCCGTTTGTACTTTCTCCGCTCCCGTCGCCGTCGTCGGCGTCGCCGCGCGTCGCTCCGCCGCATCCCGTTCTTTCTTCCCTCTTTCTTTTCCTGTTGTCTTCTCAGATTAGATATTTCCTCTTGCCTCCGTCGTGCATTTGCTCGCCGCTTGTTCCGCTCCGTCGTGCGGCCGCCGCCTCCGCGGCGGCGGCGCGCCGCCCGTAAGGCTGCGTCGGCGCCGGCCGGCTGTCTTGCGCGTTCCGTCTGTTGCTTCGGTCCTGCCTTACGGTCCGCTCGCCCTCGCCGCTAGGGATTCCGTGTCGTCTCGGGGGTGACCGGTTTGTAGATCTGCGTCGTGCGCCGCCTGCCCCGGTTGTCTGCGGTGGCTTGTTCCGTTCCTCATTCCCGGTACCTTTCTTGTTCTCTGTCCTGCCTTCCTGCCACCACATTCATTGCCACGCTTGGGTGTGTGCCGTGGATTGTTTTGTCCGCGACGTTTATTCGCCTCAAGTTTTTTTTTTTTTGGTTCGGGTCTTTTTTATGCTTCTGTTTGTCTACACAGGAGTTCGTAAATTTCTTTGGATTGGCGTCCCTCCTTCGTCGGTGGTTGCTCGCCCGGCTTTACGATTCTTTATGCGCCGTTGGCCTCTCACAGTTCTTTGTAACCAGTTTGTCCTCCCTGCTTGGGTAGGCGCACCACTTCCTTTGTTCCGTAGTTTTCTTACAGAGATTGCTGGCGTCGCGGCGGTTCAGTTGTTTCGTCTCATGTTTGGGTGCGCTTTCTCTGATTTACTCAGGACTTTCCTCTTGGTGATTCGGGTGTCTTCTGCCTGATCAGGTACGTGCGTGGGTAGCCTGCTTCGTGGTTTACTTATATAGATTTAAGGTTCCCTTATGCCTCCATTGTTTGGTCTCATGATTTGGTGGGGTTCTTCTGGTCTGTTCAGGACTTGCCTCTGCTGCTGGATTACAGTCGAGGGCTTTTCGTTCCTGCTTTCCTGGTGGCGTGAGCTCCTGCGCTGGTCTTCTGTTCCCTGATCCAGGTATCGATGTCCTGCATTTGATGGTATAGGTACTTTACTGTGATTGTTTATTTACAGCGGTATAGGTCCTCACATGGTCCTGTTACAGTTGCCTGTTCCAGGGGATATGTAACCCTGGTTTATATGCCTCTGCTTAGTTCTATCTTTCTGCTATAGCGTCGAAATTACAGGAAAAAAAAACATAGGGGCTATGCTTTCGGTCGTGGCCATTATTTATTTTGTGTTTTTTTGATATGTTCTTTTCTTGTGATATGGTGTGCAAAGTCCAGGCGAGCAATGCAGGAACCATTGTTGTTTGCTTGGTTCCGTGTTGCCGTGCATCATGCTGATTTATCTGTTTATCATGTTTGTGTAGTTGCTTGGTTCCATGTACCTGTGTATTATGTTATTCTACCTATGCATCATATAAGACTGTGTGCTCCTTAACGGTGCCGTATGTTGTGCCTATTTATTGCCACTGCTTTAGTGGACGTTGTTGTGTTATAGTTTCCTTCCTTATTTATAACCTGTTTAACATTGCTGACCTGTGTTTGTTTGGTTTTTTTTTTTACTCTTCTTCTTCTGGTTTGGCGCCCAAAAAAAAAAAAAAAATACAGACGGAAAGTTTTTTTTAATGATTCTTTTATCTTACCTCCTGTTCTTTTATCAGAGCGGACCGACTGTTTTTTTTCCCTCTTGAGAGAGGGTGGAGGGGGGTGGTTGCCCCGGCTAGGGGTGTTATCTTTTCTGTGTTCCATTTGTTGCTTACGTTACCTTAAGCTTACTCCTTTCCTGTTTTAGGGTCTTATCTGCGTTATGTTTGGTGTTCGCGTTTCGATGTTCCCTGTTTTACAGGCTGTTGCTCAGCGTTGTGGCCTTCCATATGTGAGTTTTATACGTGAACTGGCTCCTGATGGCACTGAATTGTGTGGGGTTGAGGTTGAACTGCCTCTATTGTTTCCTCATGATACACCGCGTAGACTTTTCTTTTGGTCTGCTCCAGGATTGGGTGATGAGCGCAGTCAGGGGTCCTTTATGGGGTCATCATTTGAGTGTTATGAGAACTCTATTCTCCAGGCGCTGCAATGTCTCCAATCGATTTATGCGTTTTGTATTGTAGACTATAGTTTTGTTCCTTTCATGTGTTCTGTGCGTATTGTGAATCATCTTTTCCCTCTTGCGAATACTGGTGCGCGTCTTGCACGCCTGATCACAAGTCAACGAGAACGGTCACCGCTGCTGGATGCTGCTATTGTTGATTGTGCACGGCAACTCCTGCGTGATCTTACTCATGTTCCGCCACATGAATGAATTACTGATCCTCATACTGCTATACCTTTTTTTTCTCTGATTCTTTTTCATGTTTATACCCCATTGCCGGTATCCAGTGTCGTTGCGGATTCCTGCCTCCTACTGTGGCCTTCAGCCTCTTTATAATCTTATCCTGGTTTGGCCCCATGCAGGGAGCATGGTTTGCTATACTAATATGACATTTTTTGTGTTCCTATTCTTCTCTTCCTGTCGGCGCGGAGGCTGCCCTGCTAACTCTGTCTTATGATGTTGCAATAGCTCTTTGTTTAGTTGGCTGTCTGCTCTTCCCTTTATCCACCTCAGTGCTGCGCTTTTGTTGTGCTTTTCTTCAACGGTTCTTTCGTTCTCTTGCATTTTTTGGAGTCTTTGTGTGTTCCGCTTTTTGTGCCCTGCAGGTGATCTTTCCAGGTTGTAGCTTTCCATTCCTGCTTTGCATGGATTAGGTGCTTTGATTTATAAATTTGGGAATTGCTGCTCTATTTTTTGATGTTTTTATGGCTCCTGTCAGCGTCGAAATAGTCCCGTGTAGCTTCGCTATGCCATCCCAGCATGAGGGCCCTTCAACCTGTATGTTCTCCTCATCTTTGCTTCATGATTATCATGCCGTATTTTGCCCCTGTCTGCTTTACCCTTAAAGGCTCATTTGTTTCATAATGTGCGTCCCTTCTGCTCACCCTACGCCTTTAGCGGCGCCAACGCGCAGACGGCCAAGGAGGACATGTACGTGTTCTCTGTGATTGATGGTGTCTTCGTTTACATTTAGTTGGTGTTGTGTGTTCTGATTTATCTGCGCATTACTGCCTTTCGTAGATGTCAATGTGCATCAGGTTCCTGTAGATGTGGATCCTGCTGCCTCCCGTCGTAAGCGAAGGCGTCTTTTAGATCAACATCGTTTGGCCTGGAGAGGTGCCCATAGATCCTGTGCTTTTTTATTTGGTCTACTTTTTGTTGGTTACCCTGGTCTATTCTTTCTGTCTACGTTCGATGGTGATGGGTTCCCCTACAGGTAGCGCTCCGCAGTTAGAGTGTGGGCGTTTTGATGATGCTTATATAGAGGCGCTCAAAGGTATTGGTTACTTTGCGCCAGCTTTCCTCCTGCGGTTGGCTCTGCTGTTTGTTGATTCTTATGTGTTATCTGTGTCTTTTCTTTCCCATCCATCCAATGCAGTGTCGTTTCCGGGCAGATCGTATTATGGATCGCCCAATTTCGAGTGTTCTTATTGTGGTGCTGTGTTTTGGTATGCTGAGAGGGTTAAGTCTCAGTCTTCTCATCGTTCAGGAAGGATTGTCTATAATAACTGCTGTCGAGGAGGCAAAGTATCTATACCTCCATTTCAGCCTCGCCCTTGGCCTTTGTCTGCACTTGCTACCTTCAGTGGTGGGCCTGCTGCTAACAGGTTCATTAAAGATATCAGGCAATATAACTGCCTATTTGCCTTCACATCCATGGGTGCCAACATTGACCGTGCCATCAACGATGGACGTGGGCCCCCAGTGTTCAAAATCAGCGGCCAGGTCCACCATCGTATAGGGTCTTTGCTTCCACCGCAGGGCAAACCACCTAAGTTCATACAGCTATATGTTTATGATACTACTAACGAAGTCCGCAATAGGATTGAGGCTGTTCGTCGTGATGAATCACCGGCCTCTAGATTGGATCCTGTTGTAGTGCAGCAGCTTGCAAGCATGCTCGATGAGTGCAATCCTTTTGCCAAGCAGTTTAGGATGGCAAGGGATAGGCTGCAAGAGCATGGCGATGAGGAATTTATTATACGGATTATAGGAGCCAGAGAGGGCGATCCAAAGATAAGATAACTTGCCAACTACTGAACAGTTGGCCATGCTTGTGGTTGGTGATTTTTCGTTAGATACATTTCAACGTGATGTTGTCATACAGACTAGGACTGGAGACCTTAAGCAGATATCTTCGCTGCATCCAGCTTTTATGGCCTTGCAGTACCCTCTCCTGTTCCCTTTTGGTGAGCGTGGTTTCCAGGTTGGAGTCCTCTACAATGGGATCACACCGACAGATGAAAATAGCCGTGTCAAGATGACAATGCAAGATTATTTCTGCTACATGTTCCATTACAGACGGTCTCAGCCTAATCCATACCTTTCGTATGGTTCTCTGTCCAGTCAGGCTAAAGTAGATGCTAGAGCCTGTATTGATGAAAATAGGCTGCAATATATCATTGACAAACAGGCTGATATCCGTGTAGAAAGTATTCAGGGTATAACTGATGCTGTCAGCCGCGGTTGCGTAGACGGTACTCAAATGGGCAAAATGACTGTACTGCCTGCATCGTACACTGGTGGCAGGCGCTACATGATACAGAATTATCATGATGGAATTGCCATCTGTAGAGAATATGGGCCGCCAGATTTCTTTATTACCTTCACATGTAATCCTAAGTGGTTGGAAATACAAGAGGCCATTCTTGAGGCCGGGCAGACCTCAGCAAACAGGGCTGATATTGTTGTTAGGGTCTTTAATATGAAGCTGGAGGAATTGCTGGATGAACTGAAGAATGGTGCTCTGTTTGGTCGCTGCAATGCAGGTGTGTCTTCATCTTGCCTATTTTGCTCCTGTATAGTTGATTCTTACACTGTACGGTCTGTTTTAAAATGGCTTTTTGGGTGCCTCACCTGTTTTCCTTCTTTGCTGTGATTGTAGTTTTGCACACGGTGGAGTTCCAAAAACGAGGCTTGCCGCACGCGCATATTATTTTGTGGACCTCTTCTGACACTTCAAGCCCAACACCAGCTTTCATTGATTCTTTTATCAGTGCGGAGATTCCTGACCCTAATACTGATCCACTGGGACATTTTTTGGTGGCCGAACATATGATGCATGGTCCATGCGGCAAAGCCAACATGGCATGCCCGTGTATGAAGAATGGCAAGTGCTCAAAGTTCTATCCTAAACCTTATCAGGAGGAGACAACTGTTGATAAGGATGGATTTGCAGTGTACAGACGTTCAAGAAACAGTCTTTTCATACAGAAGGGAGCCTGTAGGATGGACAACAGATCTGTAGTGCCGCATAATCTTTATTTATTGAAAAAATATCAAGCCCATATCAATGTTGAGTGGTGCAACAAAACTACATTCATCAAGTATCTATTTAAATATGTCACCAAAGGTGCAGATTGCAGCAAAGTATATCTCCAGAGAGTTAGGAATGCAGAAGATGCCCCATACGATGAGACTACTGATACAAGGAATGAAGTTAAAGAGTACCTTGACTGTAGGTATATTTGTGAACAGGATGCCTGTTGGAGAGTGTTTGGATATGACATCCATAGGCATTTCCCATCTGTTGAAAGGTTGCCTGTTCATTTGCCTAATGAGAACTACATCAGTTACAAAGCTAAGACAAAGGCCACTACCTTACTTGAGCAAGAATTCCTACGGAGGACAATGCTTACAGAGTGGTTTTCTGCTAATCAGGTTCATGCTGAAGCTCGAGAACTTACGTATCTTCAGTTTCCATCTAAATGGAAATGGGATGAGAAGACAAGATCCTGGGAACGGCGTCATCAGCGGATTGGTAAAATTGGTCGGATGCATTTTGTGCATCCTTCGGCCGGTGAACGATATTATCTTAGGATGCTTTTGCTGGTAGTGAAGGGAGCATCAGGCTACAGTGCTCTTAGATTCTATGACGGTGTTCAGTATGATACTTTCAAGGAAGCCTGTAGAGTGCGTGGTCTCTTAGGTGGTGACCAAGAATGGTACAGCGCATTTGATGAAGCTGCTGCATGGGCAACGTCGTCTCAGTTACGCCGCCTTTTTGTTACAATGCTGCTTTTTTGTGAAGTTTGTGATGAAGAGGCTTTCTTTGAGAAAGTTTGGCGCCTATTGGCCGATGACATTCTTTACCAGTTTAGAGATGCCCGGCGCAGGTCAGGTTACCAACTGCCTGATAGTGATGTTCGAAGTTACCTGCTTGAAGAGGTAGCAAATTTATTGTCCAGGAGTGGTTCCAATATCCGCGACTTCAAATTGCCGTATGCCACTGCTTCACACGACTGTGGGTCTGTTAACCGGTACATCGAAGAGCAGCTATCGTACTGTGACAGTGACTCCAATGCACATATGCCTTCTATGACTTCGCTCAATTCTGATCAGCTTTATGCATACCACACTATTGTTCAGAGAGTCATTGATTGTCAGCCGGGGTTTTTCTTTGTGTCTGGTTATGGCGGGACAGGGAAAACCTATTTGTGGAACTGTATTGTTGCCCGCCTGAGAAGCCAGGGAAAAATTGTCCTCACCGTTGCCTCATCAGGGGTCGCAGCACTCCTGCTTCCAGCGGGCCGCACAGCTCATTCAAGATTGAAGATACCATTTGATCTACAGGATGCTTCAACCTGTGACATGGCAAGAGGGAGCATGTTGGGTCAGCTTATTGAAGCGACGTCTTTGATCATATGGGATGAAGCGCTCATGAGTAATAGGAAGGCGCTTGAGGCTGTTGATAGGTCCTTTCGAGATATACAATCAGAAAAGTCACCTGCTGCTAAAGATTTACCTTTTGGTGGGAAGGTTATGGTGCTTGGTGGCGACCTTAGGCAGATTTTACCTGTCGTTGAGGGTGGAAATCGAGCACAGGTTGTAAATGCTGCAATAATTAACTCTCATTTGTGGCAACATGTCACCGTGCTTAGGCTAACACAGAATATGCGCCTGCGTTCAGCTGACTGTATGCCTGAAGAGCAAGCAGAGCTCGCAGAGTTCAGTCGGTGGATATTAGATGTAGGTGAAGGAACAGTGCCCGCAACCGCGAGAGAGGGAGAAGAGTCTCCAACATGGATTACAATACCTTCTGATCTCCTCCTCTATACTGATGCTGACAAAGCATCCTGTATAGTAGAGGTCGTGTATTCAGGCTTTCACATGAACTGGTGTTCTGTTTCTTATCTAAAAGAGAGGGCTATTTTGACGCCTACTAATGAGGCTGCTGATAAAATCAATGATCATGTTGTATCTATCGTTCCTGGTGATGGAAGAGAGTATCTTAGTTGGGACAGTATAGATAAATCCACAGGTTGTCATGAATCTTATGAGATGTTATATCCAGTCGAATTCTTGAATTCGCTTACTGGCAATAATTTCCCGCATCACCGCTTACTTCTCAAAGTTGGTGTCCCAATAATGCTTCTGCGTAATCTTAATCAATCTGCTGGCTTATGTAATGGCACCCGTCTTATAATCGTTGCTCTAGGTGATAGGCTGATCCAAGCAAAGGTTATGACTGGCACACACACTGGAGATACAGTGTTGCTGCCCCGAATATGTCTCACTTTAAAGACTACAAAGTGGCCATTCACTTTGCAGAGAAGGCAGTTTCCAGTGAGGGTATGTTATGCTATGACCATTAACAAGAGCCAGGGCCAAACACTGGCTACTGTCGGTGTGTATCTAAATAAACCAGTGTTTAGTCATGGACAGCTTTATGTTGCGCTGTCTCGGGTTAGTTCACGCAAGGGCTTACATATTCTTATCGAAGATGAAGACGGCAACTGTACAAATGAAACCAGAAACATTGTCTATCCTGAAGTTCTGGCTTCCATCGTGTTTAATAACACGGTCGTGCATCACCATTAACATGTACAACTAAGAAATATGTACAGCTGTAGTTTTGGTACATGTACATTCTGCGCTTCGGTTCTCTGTCTTATATCTTCTGTGTAAGGATAGTTCACCTCTTTTTTTGAGAGCGGGGGCTCCATCTCAGGTTGTCTATCATTGCCCCTTTAAGTCTGATTTTATTATAGTTACAACCTTATCTGTTTTGTTTATCCTTTTTTTTCTCTCTTCCTTTGTTCTTGTGATTTCTGCTTTGTATGGGTGTGTGCATTGATATGTACTGTCTGTAATTTCTAAGTTGTTTGCTTGGATTGCCTTCAGATTTCCTTTGTTCAAACAAAAAAATGACATGACTTATTCATACATACATACAGCCTGTTTCCTGTCTAATAGTGTATTAATATTTACTGTTTTTGTCTCCAGTGCAGTTTGTTGCTATGGCTGCACAACAGTTTTCACTTGCGCAGCTCTCCACAGAGACAACTAAGAAGGCGGTGATCTGTGTTCGTGTGATCAGAAAGTGGATCTTTGATGCCAACAGGCAAAATGGTCCCATCCTCAGATTTGACCTTGTCTTGGCTGATGCAGAGGTACTTTTTTTGTTCTTATTCATTCTATGTCTTAGTTTCAGTAAGTTGGTTACACAGATGAGATGATACTGAACCTGTGCTTCCCTCTGCCGAACAACAATAATCCTTTTAATATATTCCTATCTTACGCTGCTTATTCGCTGCTTCTACACAAATATGTCGTATATGCAGCATATTCTTAGGCTATTACTAATTTTATCTTCTTCTACAGGGAAACGCCATTTATGCAGAGATTCCTCAGCTGCATCTCAAGAAGGCAGATTCCTTAGAGATAGGCCAGGTGTATACCATCAGTAGGTTCATTGTCAGGAAGTCAAAAAACTCATACAAACCTTTTGAGGCGCCTTTCATGATTGAGTTCACAGGGTACACACTAACTGTACCTGTTGATAATCCCCACAATGGATTCCCATCGATCATCTACAATATCAAACCCTATGATGCCATAGAGGCTGTTGGACCTGACGCATCTAATTATGTGGGTGAGTGCCTGGCAAAAATTGCATGTACTATATGTTCTTAGATCATGTGGTTACATAGGCACTGCCTACTTGAGAAATTGTTGTATACATTATTTGACACAACTATGGTCTGTGCAGATGTCATTGGTGTTGTTTCTGATGTCCAGCCCCTGTCGTCCAAAACTGTTAGAGGAAATGATGCCCCATCGCCTATCAGGGAGGTGATGATTAAAGATCTTAGGTAGGTGTGCAAATAGCCATCCTCCACGACGCATCCGCACCATAATGTATACATGCTCCTTTTTTTCATTTACGCAACTCATATTTCAGCGGAGGTCACATGGTCATCACTCTATGGGATAAAAAAGCTGTAGACTTTTCGGTGGCTCATGTCTACAATGAGGATGCTCCTGCGCCTATTGTCGCCCTCTTTGTTGGATGCGTTCCAAGACTTGTTGGAGGTACAGCTGACCTTTTTTTTTCCTTTCCATATTTAGCTATCACACCTCCACTGACGCTGGTGATGCTACCTCACTGCTGCGTTATTGTGTAGACGCAACTCAGCTCAGCGGAGGGCACGCATGTTTCTGGTATCTAAATCCAGACATAGAAGAAGCAAGGCCCTTCCATAACAGGTACTGTACCTGTTTTGAGCTCCCAAGTATTCTTTACCCATCCTCTAACATGTATATACAGCTCATCATTCATGGTCCTCATCTAGGAACGAGGTTATCCGTCTGCAAATCCCGCCACCTGGTGCCGCACAGCATGCTATGTTGCCACCAGCGAACCCCTTGGAGCATAAAAGCCTTCAAGAACTGAATGATATAAACCCATATGACTTTGCGGTAATCATGCTATATTCTTACTGGTTGAACCGTACAACCGTGCCTCATTTATTTCGTCTTATTATGTTTGTTCTTATCATGAATAATAGGAAGAGGGGTACAAATGCACAGTCAGGGTAACCCACATTGCAAATGACAATAACTGGTGGTACTTATCGTGTGAGAAGTGTAAGATTGCAGTTCATGAAGATGGTCCTCAATTTGTTTGCCCTAACTGTTCCTGGAGAGTTACCCTACCTAGGTTGCATTTTATAATATTTAATCATTCACAGGCTCATTATTAAACCTCCCTGTGATGTTCCTCTTACATTTCAACAAACGCATGTAATCTTTGCAGGTATAAGCTTACTTTTGCTGGTTCAGATGGTCAGGAAGAGGCAACATTTTTCTGCTTTGATGACACCGCTAGACAGATAGTCCGCAAAAACTGTAAGGCGCTGCTGAATCCATTGAGGGGCCCTGGATTCCCCAGTGAACTGGCAGCAGTGGTTAACAAGGAGTTCGTGCTTACTGTGTCTCTAACCAGCGACTCATACCGGGCTGAACACTTAAGAAAGTATCTGGTCAACGCAGTGAGCCCTTTTAATCCGCCGCCTGCTGGTAATCCTCTCCCCCCTCCACCACCTAATCATGGTGACCAGCCTCCTCAGACGCTGCAATCAGATAGACCAGGCAGCTCAAAGAGTACAGTGGAAGAAATGCCATCAAGCATCACTTTGGTAACTGTAAGATTTCGTATCTTTCTTTTCTAATCAGTCACAGCATTAATGTTCGTTTTAACCCATGCATTGTTTCTTCTTCCTCAAAACATAGCCATATCAAGTAAAAACAAAAAAAATATATGCTGACTTCATCCACCTGTGCATACACCGCACTGTTCTAAACATTTCCGCTTTCTCAGACACCCCCCCCACAAATCACCGATGATGTAACCCCTACGAAGGATCTAACCACAGGGTAAGCCATTGATAATCTTGATGTACTCATAGTGTGCAGAGTTAATTTGTTACACCTATGTTGTTCTTACTCTGCCCTTTACAGGTTGGGTGATAAAGGTGATAGCGTGCGCAGGAGCATACTTGGGCACCTGATGTCTACACAAGAGGTGACCTAATTTTTAATTCGAAGCGTTCATACACTTATTTTACAGGATGACGTTGTTAAAAAAGAATGCATACATATCACAATACAGGGCTTGGATGAAAGATCCAGTCTGCAGGAAGCTTTTCAGAAGGATGCTTCTCACCTTCAGGCACACATCTCTGAGAAGAGTACCACACACGCTGCTGATGCCACCGCGACCTCAACAAGGCCATCGAAAAGGTAAACCTGATCATCTTTACAGAGACTCAAACATCTCGCATATTGATGCACCATTATGAGAGCATGCAGTCCAGTAACTTTGTGTGGTATTGAACCGATTTATAGGTCCAAGAAAAATCCGGAGCAGTCGGCCTCAACTGTTAAGAGTGCGCCGCGCACTACTACTTCCTCACAGCATGACAAGTAAAGCAAATGCTGTGGCCACGGTTGTACTTTTATCAAAAAATATAACCGTGTGCAGCTCCAGATTATGCCTGCTTTTGAGAACTTCGTTAGTTCTTTAGCCTGTTGCTGCCCCTTTTGGCGTGCTGTAGAAATACTTAAGCTGCTTGCCGACCAGTTTCAGAAAAACGTAGCCTTCTGAATGTGTGTGTGTTTAATGTATATCTCTGTGTAACGTGCACCGCTGTGATGGTACCCTTCATTGTGTTTCAAAACATACTATGTTTTCTCCTGAACGTTTATTTAGTGAGTAGCTGCATGCTGGTATGTTTAAAACAGCCCTGTTTCCTGTACGCATCTTTACAATCGCCTTTGGACATGGTCCAGTGTGAGGCTCTCTGCTGCTACGGTTTAGCATCTGCTATTTTTGGCCGGCGACCACTATCCACCTACAGGCTTCGATTACTACCGTCTGTGCCGACCACGGTCCATGCAATTTCGCCTGAATTTACGTCGTCAACACCAAATGCCGTATGCGTCTAATGTATCGCAGGCCGTACGAGAAACGCTGGCTGCATACTAAACAGGCGCATGATAATAATAATAATAAGAAACGATCCGCAGCAGTGACGGACAAAACATAGTGGCAAAGGCCCGGGACCCACTTCAGTCCCGCCTCAATCACATATACTGCTGGCCTCTTCTCACTTTACCTGGTACCTGAAACGACGACGGCACCAACGATGCCGCCTCCGCCATTCTTATCCTCGCGTCATTGCTTCTAAGCATTTCTACCTTCCAACGACAACAGTAGTCTAAAGAAGCTGCGCTCTAAGTGTCGCCCTCGATGATGGCCGCGACACCGCGGGCTGCTCTCTAGCCTCGGCACCACCTGACCTCGACACCGCTAACGGTATTGCTTAACTAACCCTAGACATTTCCTGTTGCATTTTCTTCTGTCTTGCATTGAAGACGGTACTCCTTAAATAACCTTACATACTTTTTGCTGCACCTTCATCTATCTTGCGTTAGAGCGCACCCGTCTACAGAAATTCCATGTATAATAGGGTCGATTATGCTTCCTGTAAACCAGCGCAGAGGAAGGTATCCTTATCGAGTTTCTGGGCACCGTCCACACACTAGAGCATTTAATTTACCCATTTTCTGATAGGTAGCTTTATATTGGTTGTGTTCTATTCCAGTGCATTATGATCTAAAATTTAGTCCCTATAACAGATCTAATCTCTCTATCACTGGTCATAACACCGTCGAGAAATCTGTACACCTATTTACAAACTGATATTTTTTTAAATGTACAGTCACCTGATCCATCCTGGTTCTCCATCGTCAACCTAACATCGCCCAACCAAGTTCAGATTTGTGGCTTCTGTTCCTCCACACTATTGTCATTTAAGGCCGCCATGGATTTTCAGAGTGGGTACCGGTTCATCCATTGTTTCTGTCTATATTTATAGAGAGAACCTGTAACATGTAGTCACCGGTTTAAACTGCGCCTGCTCATACAATCTGTTTCATTGATCACAGCTCGCTGCAAACACTACGCTGTCGTCGGCAGAGTCAACCTTGGTGATTCATTACCATCGGCGGCACCTGAAATCGTTGCAGATTTAGTCACTGAATTTAGTGCCTGCTTCTCTGTGAATGATATTACTTTTATTGATCCATACTTTATCATACAACTGTACAAGCGTCAGGCTCAGCATCATCTCCTCTCACTACGAGTGCTACGCGGCAAAAAATTCACCATGCACATTGTACCGTGGTGCCCTGAATATGAATCCAACGACCTACCATGGATGGTTCCACAGAATCCTTTAGGTGCACATACTGGTTTCCCTTTTTTTTAATATAGTATGTTTATAACATACAATCTTACCAGTCATATGTCTGCTCCTAACCTCCCTTCTTTTGGTCTTCATTTTTTATAAAATGAATGCAGACGATGACTCATCCGAGAATGTCGTTGTGATCGCCCAAACTGATAGACGCTCTACTGTGTCTCAGCAGGATTCATGCATGCCAACCGCCTCTCAACAATGTAAGGATATGCATAGCCATAAATACTTTCACACTCCATGCGCATATTATTACAGATACAAATGCGCTCGACATTGACCATAGATATATGAAGGTCATGCCCATTTACCCTCCCACTCTACCTGCAGGTATTGCATCAAAACTAAAGGCATCTTCAGCAGTGGATTTCAGCTACTTAATGATTCTAGAAGTGCGTGATCACTATTTACAGAAATATGAGATGTTTCATGTGTGCCGGCAGACGTGCGTAGAAATCTGCGATGTACTGCACAGAATCTATGATGACCTTCTACCGAATGTGTGGACTGTATACGCTTGGATTGAAGACCTCAAATTAGATACTACAGTAGATAAAGAAACTGTGGCAAGGGCTCAGATATTACAGCAGCAGCTGCAAGACGATATCAAATTCATAGAGAGCAGCCTCCATTGCATCGATGCCATAATAGGACTCAGTATAATGGACTTTGCTCCACAGGTCAACTTTACTGATTTCATACCAGTTGATCCAACTAATGAGGTATCAATTTCTAACCGATTACTTTTGATGTACCCTCTACTTAATTTACCTAAATATTTACTGTGTGCTTTGTTTTTTAATAAACAGAACACGTTCCCAAACAATGAAACTAACAAACTGAGGCTAGCGCTCGCTATTGTGGGCAAAAAAGTCTGTGGAGTGAAGCCAACAATTCAGACATCATGCACAGCTTCTGGATTGTACCAGATCTCCATTTCAGGCTATGACTGTACTCACACCTATGATGCGACAGAACAAATGACAGTTCAGCAAGCTACAATCAACGCCATGTATTGCTATCTAAGATATGCTACCAATGTTCTCGGATACACCATAGTGGACGACAACTATGAAATCTTGGCAACAATTATGCAGCAACTAAATAAATACAATGCTGAGATTAATGAGCTGGAGACATGTGCACAAGACTCTGATGACCTGGCGTATTGGATCAGTAAAATTTTTACAAGGACACAAGAACAGTTCCTTGCTCATGCCAACACCGATCGATTAGCTGGATTAGTGGGCTCAATACAGGCCCTGATCAAACCTGTCAAACAATGCTATGCAGATGTATCATCCATCCGCAGAAAATTTGATGAAAAACAGGTGGTACAGACTCACTTCTATAATCGAGCAATGTCTCCCTTCATTGTCTCCCTTCATTAAGAGAGCATTGGCTGCAACATTCTAAAACATTATTCATGCATTTGCAGGCCCGGTATGGCTCGATCACACTTCAGACACCATATCATCATCTGCGGTGGAAGAAAAAAAACCGCAAACGAAGCCTTCAGCAAGACTTCCAGCAACTTTAGCGAAGACTACTGTTACTGCCTAAGCTACAGTCACTGAGAACAGATGTGTCTTCGACATGTAAACAAAGCTGTCTTCGGACTATGTCATCTATCTTATCTTCTAGATACTTAGCCAATCAGTTGTAGGTTTCCTTCCAGTAATACCACCGCCATATGTGGCATCTAAACCACCAGGAATATGGTACCTCTATGCAGTTGCTTCTATGCTTCAGTTCTGTTCCCGTATTTTTCTTACCTGCTTTTGTAGTGATAAATAATCGAAGCTGCTCCATATCTGTTGTCGCCACACATGATGTGATAAAAAAAAAAAAATGTCGTTGTTCCTCCTTAGAGAACACATGTTCTGACTTCTTGGCCTTTTAATGATCGGTTTCTGATTCCAAACACTGCGGATGAAAAACACCCACTATTATAACATGTTAATTACGACAGTAAAGACCCACAAAAAAAGAGAAAAAAAAAAGGAAAAAGAAAAGGTCCCGCCGCCGTCAGCAAGCTCTTCAAACCAGGAGAAGCGTACACATCCAGGCCCATAAATAGTACACCAAAATAGAGGCCCAGTGAGCAGCAGACTGAAGGAAAAAAAAAAAAGGCGCAGAGGCCCAGATAGACACACAAACCTATTATGGTGCCCCGTCGCGTCGATGCCTTCGCCACGGCCACCGCCGCACATCGACGGCGCCGCCATCAGCTAAATGTGTCCAACCTAACAACCTAACCCATTGATCTCCGCCATCACGCTCCACATCATAGCTTCCTCCTACGCGAGTCATCGATCTCCGCCATCACGCTCCACACCATACCTTCATCCTACACGAATCAGGCTCGATTAGCCACGCTTTCTCCATGACAGAAACTGCCGCCAAACTACGCCCTGGATCTCCTACAATCTTCTGCCGCCTTCAGTGAATCAGGTAACCAGATACAGCAACCCTACAGACAGAGCCTATGTTTCAGTGCAGCCTAGATCCAACCTCACATCCCTCTTGATTCTCAATGCTCCCCCGTTTTCCTAACCGTTTATAGACTTCAGATTCTGAGCAAGCGATTGCTATCTGAGATGATGGGGCTGCTTTCTGAGTATTACAACATGAATCCTAAAATGAGATGTGTTTTTATTCTTTATGACCTCTTACAGTAGTCTGACGCTAAAACAGATTTGGACCTTTCCTTTCCAAAAACAGGATGCTACATTCATATTGGTTTTACTTGCTTAGCCGATGGTCCATCTATAGTAGGTTCATTAGGAAGGTGTTGCATCATCAATATATAGACCTTGTGCTTTTACACCTCATTATCCAAAATTCTTTTTCGCCTTAGTGTTTACACAATGCTGAATAGTGTTTTCAAAGATTCAGGCTAAATGATAATCATTAATGTTTACTATCTATAAACCATTACTGACACCTTCTAAACCTGATCTTTGTAGCTGTGTTCTCTTGGATTGTTTATAGATACTAATGCAATACTTAACAGCACATAATAGTTTCCATCCAGCCTATTTCTACTCCATAAGCCTCCAAAGGCGAGGATCCTTCTTTGGATAACTTTATCTTATCTGCGAGGACAAAATTGGATACCATTTTTTGTCCCGTTAATTTTTGCCTTTCAAACAACCTCTAATTTCTAACCGCTTAAAGGTGCAGGAAAGGGTCTGCAACGAACACTATTGCCGTTTCGCGCTCCCGTACGGATCAAGATGCGATTATCACCCAGCAGACAGGGTACCAGTTTATCATCAGTCTTTTAAATAGTATTTTCCTTCTCAAACGCATACAGTCAGATAGAACTCTCATACTGCTTTGACCAATCTACATGCATTATACAGGTTCACCAAGCGATATCCCATATGGTGTTATTGCCAGGTTTAAAGCCGATCACAATCCTGATAATATTGATGTAGAGAAGGATATCCAGGTCATCGGACAACACCTCGGCTCTCTTATAAACACAACAGCAATCTCTTATGGAGCCCCAAATTTTATTCTTCGTTTATATGAGCCTAGAGCACAACTTGCCGTTCTTACAAACCCGACTATACAGATAGATCATACCCAAGTTGAGATGGTGCCGTGGAGCAAAGAGCATGAATGGGCTCAGATCCCATGGATAACAGGTATACGCCATATTCAGCCAGGCACTATAATTATGTTTTATTTTGATTCACACGCTACACGCATACACACTCCTTCCACTTTCTGACCTACATTACTTGCATATACAGAAAACAGTCCACGCATAATCATCAATCCGCTTAAAATATTGCCGATCAGCTCTGCAAAAATCAAGGCAACAGGTAACCATTTCATGTCACACAACGCTTACTCTCTGATCCATGGATACTGTTAATCAACAACAGCTAATACAGGTGTCACGCTGATTTTCAGGTGCCACATGATTAAAGGATACTTTGGCCTCTGTTATACCCCCTAGCTATGAACTAAAAGCTCCAGACTATAGCTATCTGCTAATCGCAGAACTAAAGGAACTATACCAATCAAAGTTCGCCATCTTTTCAGAATGTGTTGAAACCTGTCACCAGATGACCCATCTACTGGGCCGGTTATACTCTGCTATAAAAGATCAGATGTCCAGCTCCAATCTTGCCGGACACATCCAGACTCCCCCTCCAGATAACCAGTCTCCTGATATTCAACAAACGCCACAGCAGCTCACAGGTCAAGCTTTCTCTGCCACCATTACACTACCCGACATCAGCAGCCTGCTTGTGTGTTGCAAAATAGACACACCAACGTCTCTACAGCTTGACAGCTTTACAAATGCTCCTATGAATTCTGAGGTGCAGCCAAATCCATTGCTTTACATTACGTTATATCATGCACCTACGCTCTTACGCTGTACCTAACTTCATCTGCATTTATGGCTCCAGGTTCCATTACCTCATACATACACGCGAAGGCTAGAGGTTATCTACGAGACAACTATAGAGCATGTTTTTAACACAACGCCTATCATCGAGACCGTTCGAACAAGAGAAGGGAGGTTCCAGACATTCATCACCATAGGAGAGTGGACCCACAGACACCATGGAGACAGGCATAAAAATGCAGTGGCACAGGAGGCAGAAGCCATTGTGTACTCTCTCAAACACATCAGCCACATCATAGGCTACAGTATAGTCGACCTGAACTATCCAACACTCAAAACTCTGGTGCATGATATGGATACATGGAACAAGCAAATCAACATTTTAGACATCCATGCTGATCGTATCATTGAACACACTGATGAGATCTGTAACAGCATTCTTAATCTATGTCAAGAGACACACTTGCATATGAAAGACATCAACGAATCAAGGACCTTGAAGATCAGAAAAGAGCAGCTGCTAGCTATTGATGCTGAATATTCTGCTAAGATGTACGAAATGCTTGAACAGTTCAAAGATCTAAAGGTATTGCCTCCCCCGCCCCCCCATTACCATTTATATCTTGATCTAACAAGCACTGACCTATTACTTCCAGGAGCAGTATCACTCCATCCGGATCAACGCAGACTCCCTCATCCTACGGCACTGTCGCTGGAGCCCTGCACGTAGACCTTACAACCCAGCTACATCATCCGTATAAAAAAAAGGTTTTTCTTCTCTCCCTGGTCCACAAAATATATATATATATATATATATATTATTTGATTCATATCTACAGTGTTATACCTCATCCCTAACATAACTCAACATAATAATACAGGCACTCTTGAAGAATCAGCCAACCATCCATCTTTCAGAACCTTCACTCTCTGCATGAAAATAGAGGCTGATCAGAGCACCTGATGCTGTCACAGTCACCTGTGCACTAGCAGCGCACCACCCTTATTAACCTACAAGCAATATGCGGTGACCAAGTTGACCAGTTTATGTACATCTATGCCTCCTACATATATACTTTATATGTCTATATTTGTAATGAAACCTTGCCAGCGAAGTTTCCAATATATTGAAATAAAATACTAGGATCTTCTATCCTTTTATTTTCCATTGCAGAATTTTTAGAATTCCAGATTTATGACACACAAAAAATTGCATCATTATATCAGTAGCCACGGTGACAGATTCAATCATACTTTTATGTACTTGCTAATTTATCTATGCATGAACCATCTTCACTCAACACATATACCCGCAATGATAGATACAGGAAAAGAAGAAAAAAAACGACGGCACGGCCCAGTCTATCTATATTTGGGCCGCACGCCTGAAAAGAGCTACCCGAAAGAAACACAGGAAAGAGGGCCCGTCTGCCTTATCCATCATCGATAGCTCCGTAATCGTCCTTACAGTCATCAACAGTCGCCCCCTTCACCAGAACGTTCCCCACTCTTCTCACCCCTCACCAGATCTAATCTCCATTCTCACCTCTTCATCCCAACTCCTCCTTACAGTGCCTGCCGACCTAACTCTACTCATGTAGGGCAAGAGGGAACACGAGCATCGCCGATTCATCGCTGCAGCCAGCGTCCCCAGTATCACCGATCCGGCAGCGCACGCCGCTCCAACCGCCGCCTATATCTCTCCATACTTGGAAACCCCATCACCATCTCGAAATCTCCGAATCAGATCAGCCACCTCAGGTAATCTCAAATAAATAGCTTAGATCCATATAGTTTAGGCTCAAATTGAGCCATTGAATTTAATTTTAAGATCCACCAGAAACCATCATTTCAGGTGCTTGGATTGAAACGCCATCAACGCCTCACCAAGACACACATCCATCAAACCAGCCGATGGCGCCAGGTACTATCGCTGCCAATGTTCATCAGTTCCTAACCTTAAACGTCGCATTTCCACCGCGCCCTTCTCCCTATTAAAAATACTACCGAGCCTACCATTTACTATGTCGTACTAAACAGCAACATGGATGTTAGGAAAATATATATATATATATATATATATATATATATATATATATATATATATATATATATATATATATATATATATATATATATATATATATATGCACATAATTTACTTCCGCCAGATTCCATATAAACCTGGTACAATAGATCCAATTGTTGTAGCATACACTGAGGCTCTACCTTTTGCAGATATTATGGACGGCCATGTATTTATCATTGAAGAAGATGAAACTATAAGGGCACGTGTACATCAGTTAGAGTCCGCGATAATCGCCATTTATCCCAGGCACGAAAACAAAATCATCTCCATTCCAGATGTCCTTCAGGCAATCCACAGCCAGTTCAGTGATTCCATCACCATAGATTGCATCTCAAAGTATGGTCCTGATTGTTTGCTACAAATCAAGCCACCCAGAACACGTGACCTTATGCTTTTCCTTGGTCATCTGAAAGTGTCAAACACATACCTTCAGCTTGTGCCATGGACGCCAGAATATCTCGCCATCAAAATCACCAATCCAGACCCAAACTACACTGCGCCATATCAAAGCCTTCACCTCAATGGTACTCAACGCGCCGGCGGCGCTTTTCCTGTCCAGGTTCAGATAACCATAGCAGGCATCCCACCCCACCTCTGCAACACTGAAACTGTAACAGCCATCGTACACAAATACTGTGACATTGAAGGCATGACATTTAGCTGTGACACTCACAGTTATAGGATCGCCGCACGAACATACTGCTTCGGTGCAATGCCCCCAACAGCTCGGGTGGCTTTAAAGAAAGTCCAACCAAATGGCAGCACCCTATACCTATGGCCAATTTGGCTTCAAGAGATTGACGTCACCAACCCACAGGACATCATCAGATTTCAGAAAGAAGAGGCCGAATACTTTGGTATGATCCTTACACGCATCTCAGTATATTTTCGTTTATATATCGCACATAAAAGAACACCCAGTTAAACGAAAAAAAAGAGAGGCAAAAATACTAAGGCAGAAGACGATTATATTGACATACATTTGTTTGCACCAGCTGAGCAGCATGCCATCGTTACAGCTGAGGATGAAAGAGAAGAGGCTGAAAACTTAGGTACAAGCTTCTTATTTTTCATACAATTGAATTTATCTGATGACAGAAACAAAAAAAGAAAGCCACATCTTTTTTGACCATTTTTTTTTCCCAGCTGCGCAGCGGGAAGCCGCCGAAATAGGTACAAATTCAATACACGATATTCACACTGTAAGAAGCCTCACACATACAGTTCATCTCGCTTTTTACTCATATGTACCTACTATGGACAGCTGCACAGGTCAACACTGAAAGCCACAGTGAGATAAGTTGGGCATATGACTATGAATCCAGCCACCTATCACGTACGATAAAAAACCACCTCCTTTTTCAGGTACGTTAAACCATTTAAAAGGTTAATCATGCTCTCATACACAATGTCCTCCAGAATTTGCAGGTCGTCGTTCTGGTTGCACCCATCACACTGAGTGTATGTGTCGCTACGAATTCTCAGGTGAGCCATGCTTCTATCTACGATAACATCGCTATGCAGCGGTAGGAGCAACATTTAAATGTATAACCAGTGACCTTATTCTCAGATACAAGCAGCGATGGCAGGACATGATAAGGAACAGAAATCTACACCAGAAAATGCCGCACATCATCGCTACTCCTCATATGCGGTTTCTGTCTATGTATTATATACATATACATAATGTAAGATATTAGCCATCAAGGAAACGTTTGCTGTGTATGAAACATCTGTCTGTATAGCCCTATAAGGTCTTAATAGTCCCCACTGTATTATTTCACTCTAAATATGCAGCTACCACTATTATGCTTTCTTAACGTCCATGTTTATTCGTACTTCAATCTGGTATATATATGGACACACATGCCAGATGAGCTCATCAGCCTCTACACCGTCAACAAACATAGCATTCAAATTCTATTCCGCGCGCATTCAAATTCTATTCCGCGCGCAAAGGCGCGCGCTTTCTACTAGTTTATCACCAATCGTGCACTCGTCGCAAAACCAGCGGAACATTGGGAGATGTTATATTTCAGTCGCCTGAAAACAAAAGGATTTCAGGTGACTGTTTCTCGCAGTCCGATTTTCATCTAGTGGCCAGATCGGAGCTCCGGTATTGTTCATCTTCTTCCTCTCGCCGCCCTTTGTTTCGCGCTCCCCACCACCAGCCCGCCGCGGCGCTCCGAGGAACCCTAGCGCCCGCGGCGCCACCCTCTTCCACTACAGAGATGACAGAGAAGACATAACGATCTATAGGAAGAACAGCTCACAGAGGGAGGGAAGGGGGGGAGGAGAAGGACATGCTCGCCGACGCCGCCATTGCCGCCGCCGGAAGGTCGCCCTGCGCGCGGGAGGTGAGGGTGTGTGTGCGGGAGGCGTCGCCTGAACGACACCCTCATTTCAGGCGAATGTGGAATAGGAAAAGTGCGGAATATTATTAGGTGCTAAGTCTTAGATTGCAATGATGATTCAATGTTACTCCCTTCATCCGCATAAAAATTCAATTATGGAAAATGTGCGGGTCACACGAGCTCATGTTTGACTGAGGGTGTGTTTAGAGCACTAATTTTGATCGGATTTTGGCCTGAAAAATCTTGTTTGGACTGAAAAAGCATTGTAGCATGTTTCGTTTGTTTAGGATAAATATTATCTTACCATGTCGTAACTAGACTCGGAAGAATCGTCTCGCAATTTACATTTAAACTGTGCAATTAGTTTTTTTACCTACATTTCACACTCGGGCATGCGTCTTTTTGGTACATTTAATGCTTCGATGTGATGAGAATTTTGGAAATTTTGGAGAGAAGTTGGTGCTCTAAACAAAGCCCGAGTTTATTAGGCATAATATTTATATTTATATCTCTAAATAATTTTAAAATAATACATTTTTATAGGGTTCACTTTCTATTGCAATTTGTACTCGAGCAAAATTAAGGCCTCGTTTAGTTGGCTAAAGTTTTGCCAAATGCACTGTTTCGAACTCTTCTAGCACATTGTAGCACGTTTCGTTTGTTAGTGGTAAATATTATCCAACCATGAAGTAACTAGGCTTAAAAGAATCGTCTCAAGAATGTACATCTAAATTGTGTAATTAGTTATTTTTTTACGTATATTTAATACTCCAAACATATGTCTTTTGATGTATTTAATGTGATGTGATGGAGAGAGAGTCTAAAATTTGCAAAACTTTTGCAAAACTTTAGCCAACTAAACGTGGCCTAAGTTTATACTTCTCTCAACACAAATAATCTTACATGTCAAAAAAAAAACACAAATAATCTTAAGTCTGACAGAACCAGCAAAACCAAAACTAGGCCTTGTTTAGTTGGCAGAATTTTAGCAAAAGTGACTTTTCTGACTCCTGTAGCACACTGTAGCACGTTTCGTTTGTTTGTGATAAATATTGTCCAATTATGGACTAACTAGGCTCAAAAGATTCGTCTCGTCATGTACAAAGAACTGTGTAATTAGTTAATTTTTTACCTACATTTACTGCTCCGAACATATGTCTTTTGGTCAGTATTTAATGTGATGTGATGGGAGAGTCTAAAAATTTATACTTTTGTGGCAAAAAATCTGCCAACTAAACGTGGCCCTAGTTAACGGCCAAAACTACGGCAACCCGATAGAAGATTCCTGAGGAGGGGTAGTTTCGGCATAAGCAGAAGCCTGCCGCCTTCCTATAATTAGCGAGGAGGGTCCCAGATTCTTTCTCTTCACGCACACGCAGCAACACAACGGAGGGAGACGCAACCCAATTTCCCCCATTTCCCTGCTTTCTCCCTCGCTCTCCCCACCAAATCCCCTAGGCCTTCATCTCATTGTCGGCCTTGAATTCGTGTAATCTGCAGCTTTGATTTCCCCCGGTTTCAGCCGTTTGCACCGCCGAATTAGTGCTACGCTTTGTTTTGCACCGATTTAATTCGCCGACTCTACCTCACTGAGATCAACAACAAATCTTCTTGGCATCGGATTCCGTGGTGCTTGCTGCCTCAATCCCGTCTGGTTTCGTCGCGGAATTCAGTTCCAATTCCGAGCCGTCAGCAGATTCGGTTGTACTAGCTTTAAGCGGCGGCTTTCAGTTCGAGCGCGTCAGAGGCATCATCCCCGATTCCGGCCATGTCGTTGCCCGCGATTTCCCTCTACACCAGCCCGCCGGGCGCGGTCTACTCTTCGGAGTTCGACCCAACCTCCCGTGGCTCGGCGCCGTCCACCACCGCCGCGCCCCCGCCGCCGGCTGCCTCGCACCGCTTGCCCTCCGGCGGCGGCGGCGGCGGCGGCGGCCTGTCTTGCCTCTTCTCCTCGCCGGCGGCTGCGGCCGCGCCGCCCCGCGCCCCGGCTCACGACGACCTCGGCGCGCTGTGGCACGACAGATCCGACGACCTGGGCGTCGCCGGTGGTTACTCCTACGCGCACGCCCACTCGTCTTCACCGCTCAAGCGGCGGGACCTGCACCACCACCACCACCACAGCCCCGTGTCGGTGTTCCAGGGGCCGTCTCTTCGCCATCTCGGAGCCCGCCGGCTTCTTGGCTCGCCGCCCGAGACCGCGACCGCCTCTTCGCTGGCTTCGTCCGCAACGCGCTCGGCTCCTGCGTTGACTACGCGCCGCCCACCAGCCCTCGCCCGGAGGTCGGCGCCGGCGAGCTCGCGTTCGAGCTCGACGAGAACCTCGCGGAGGCTAGCCCTGCCTGCGAGCCATACGCCAGAGAGCTGCTCGCCAGTGCCCAGGATCGCCACCGCATCTTCCATGAGGAGCTGGTCGTGAAGGCCTTCTTGGAGGCCGAGAAGGCTCACCGTGGCCAGGTAATATCACAAATTCCAACCTCTAGCTGAATTGTTCGTTCCTGAATTAGGTCTGTTGTGCATTAGTTACTGAATCGTGTTTCTGCTTTTGTTCTGTGATTAGACGCGGGCGAGTGGTGATCCATACTTGCAACATTGTGTGGAGACTGCTGTGCTACTTGCCAAGATTGGCGCGAATGCAACAGTTGTCTCGGCTGGCCTTCTGCATGACACCATTGATGATTCATTCATTGACTATGATCACATCTTCCATATGTTTGGTGCTGGGGTTGCCGATCTCGTGGAAGGGGTATGCGTTCCTTTTCCCTTGGGATGTTGATAGTTTGTTGCTATTGGAAAATATATCATCAAGTTGTTGGCTGAATCAATTGCAATAATTTGATCCAATTATGATGATGTACTACCTGTAACTTTAAGTCAATGGTCATGTGCGGCTTTCATTTTGCTTGTATTATCTTATATAAGCACCTAAAGAAAAACTATCCATTTGGATCAACCCATTGTGTGACTTTTGCGATATATTTGAGTTGTTTAGCTGACAATCGTAGCTCATTGTTTAGTCTCTTTCTTAGTTGTAATTTATTATTTCTTTCCACAACCACAACTTGCAATATATTTTGTCAATTTGTTCTCGGTTGTTTGCATTCTTCTGTTTGACATGTCTATTTTAAAAATTCACTCTTATTTGGTGTTATTCATCCTGGTTCTAAAGTTGCTCGGTCTGATCTGTTCTGTTCAGGTATCCAAGTTGAGCCACCTTAGCAAACTTGCTCGTGATAACAACACAGCAAGCAGGACAGTTGAAGCAGATCGCTTGCATACGATGCTTCTTGCAATGGCAGATGCACGTGCTGTTCTAATAAAGCTTGCAGATCGCCTGCATAACATGGAGACCTTAGAAGCTTTGTCTTTGGTCAAACAACAAAGATTCGCAAAAAGAGACAATGGAGATTTTTGTGCCTTTAGCTAACCGACTAGGGATTGCTAGTTGGAAAGACAAGCTGGAGAATCTTTGTTTCAAACATTTGAATCCGGAAGAGCACAAGGAGTTGTCATCCAAACTTACAGAATCCTTCAATGAAGAGCTAATTACATCCGCCGTGGATAAACTGGATAAAGGTCTGAGGGATGCTGGTGTCTCATACCACAATCTCTCTGGGAGGCACAAGAGCCTATACAGTATTCATTCCAAGATGCTAAAGTATGTCATAATCATCCTTTTTGCTCTGATTGATAGTAAAACATTATTTTGAATTTCTGCTAACTTGGTTTGGTAAAATCATCAGGAAGAACTTGTCAATGGAGGAGATTCATGATATACATGGCCTGCGTCTTGTGGTTGACACCAAAGAAGATTGTTATAAAGCCCTTTGTGTTGTTCATAGATTGTGGCCTCGAGTTACTGGTCGATTCAAGGATTACATATCACGCCCAAAATTAAATGGGTAAGTTTAAGATGCAATTCAGTACACCCATTCATTGCTCCTGGAAGACCTAGCGCTTATTTGCTTGCTGCAGGTATCGATCACTGCACACGGTTGTCATGAGTGAAGGCGTTCACCCGTTCGAAGTTCAGATCCGCACAAAGGAGATGCATCTTCAGGCCGAGTATGGATTTGCTGCACACTGGAGATACAAGGAAGGCACTTGCAGGCACTCATTCGTGCTCCAAATGGTGGAATGGGCAAGGTGGGTCCTTACATGGCAATGCGAAGCGATGAACAAAGAACGGCCTGCCTCCCTAGGCAATGACGATACTGTGAGGCCACCATGCCCGTTTCCCTTGCATTCAGAGGAGTGCCCTTATTCGTATACCCGCCAATGCAACCACGATGGACCACTATTTGTCATCCTCCTGGAGCATGACAAGGTTAACCCAGTTCCGATTAATTTATGCGCATGGCTCATTGCATGTTTATGTTCGATTCAGTTATCTGATATAGAGTCTGCGGTATCATTCAGATGTCTGTCCAAGAATTCCCCGCAAACTCAACAGTAATGGATCTCATGGACCGTGTGGGCGCCAACAGCTCAAGATGGAGCCCCTACAGCATTCCCATGAAGGAAGATCTGCGGCCCGAGGGTGAACCACGAGCCCATAAGCGACCCAAACCGGAAGCTCAGCATGGGGGACGTCGTTGAGCTGACGCCAGCCCTGCCTCGCAAGTCCCTCAGTGGGTACCGTGAAGAGATCCAGCGAATGTACGACCGTGGCGGCTTTGCGCTCTCAACCCGGGGTGGCGGCTCGAGACGGTGCTGACAGTAGTAGCAAGATGATGTTAACCTTTTTTTCTACCATTGTACTCCATTCAATTCGTTGTAAATAGAGTATATAGCAGGTAGGCCTTGCAGCCGGGTGGTGGGTTCTGAATTCTGTTGTTGGCCTGGGTGCGTGTTGCACCCTGTCCTGAACCCCAGAGGCTGCCGCCAATGTGTAAAAAGTAGAACGCTGTGTAGTAAGCTGTTCTGTTCAAGTTTGTTTCAGCTTCTCCCAAGATTTTTGAGAGGGAGCTGTAGCTGCATCTTCAATTCTGCATCACCTGCTGTCCTTGTTTGATGTAAAAGTCGATCTTGTGATGTGATGCTACGCCAAATGGGCGGCTTGGTTGAGCGAAGCCGTGACATCAGGCTTGCCGGTGGGTGTCTCCACGGCGTCCAGGCACGAGCTGTGTGGACCAGAATCTATCTGTGTCCTCTTCGGCTGAGGTGTAAGCTTAAGAATCTTCTAGTTGGGGAGGACGCAGGAAGGCAGGAGGATATTCCGTATGATTGGGGTCTCGCTTTTGGCGGTCCAGTGTCTGAATCTCCGGCCGTGGGAGCCACCGCTGTACGCGTGGTTTGTCTGTGTCCATCTGCCGCGAACGGTCGGTGGCGGCAGGCAGGCGGCAGCGACGTCCTGGTCCTGCATTGAACGGTGGATGGCGCCGCTCGCGCTGTTTCTCACGGCTCTGCCGAATCCAGAATCCTACCGGCAGCGTGGACTTAACATGTTCTGGAAATTCAAGTGACGGTTAACACGCTCGTTTGTGTGGTAATCACTCTCAGTCAGTCACTAAGTGAACATCAAGCACTCCATCAGCGATTCAGTTTCACTAAACCTACGAACTTGGTGTCATCCGATTTGAATCTTCTCGTCGGTACAAGTCAGCGGATAGACGGAAGCAGTCAGCCGCTTGCCATTGCCGGCAACAGGCTACAGTTGAAGCGTGAACGTCTACTCGTAGTAGCTTCTACGCTCGCCTACGTCTCCTTCCCTCCACGTGGGAGTGCAGAGAACGGGCACAGGCGCGATGGCGAACTCGGCGCGCGATCGATCGTGGCCACGTTCGTCGGCCCGGCCGGCCGGCCGCTGGGAGCGACGTGGACGTGGACCCGACGCCGACGGGGAGGTGGCCGAAAAGGATTTGCGCGGGTTCGTCGCGTGCGAGGGAAATTCGTGGGAAAGCCGGCTAGCGCCAAGTGCCAAGCTTCGCCGTCTCGACGATCGCTGTTGCGCTTTGCAGGTCCGATGGAAGGCGTCGTACACCTTCCTATACGGTGCACAATGCAAGGGTCGTACAATGAAGTTTTGAAGCTAGGTCAGCGGAGACGCGGTGGTCATTGTACCACTTTTACAACACATGGTGCTAGTGGTACTTTTGCAACGTGCAGGGTGGGAGGCGAGGCTGAACCTGTTGCTATCACTGTTGAGCTCAAAAGTGTATCCTAGTGTCCCAAAGATCTCGTATCAGAGTGGGGAAAGAGGTACAAGTCTGAAATGGAGGAATCCTAACCTCAAGTAGGAGTATATACTTCTTCTACAGACTACAGCAAACAAAGAAAAAATTTCAAGAAATATAATTCCATGCAGGTTGTGACAAGTGTACAAGGAGCCCAGTTTGCTCAGAAATTGATGTCAGCTGGGCCTCGGGAGTCAGGACATGTGGTATGGTATCTGGACATTTGTTAGGCCCAAAGCCCAAATCTGAATTTGTTTCTCGACGCAGCCATCCATATTCCCAGATCGCTCGTAGGGGCTCGGCATCGCCGCCGACTGCCTCGCTCGTCCCTCCCGACGCCACCCTCCACCCCTCCCAGCGCCGGGCTCGCCGTTCCCCGTGCCGAGCCTCCTCTGCTCCTCCGGTGCCGGCTTCCTTGCCACTCGCCGCGGCGGTCAAGTAGCTGGGCAAACTCGACGTCTTCGCGTGCACATCTGTTACGAACCTAGGGTTTGTATTCTGTCTTTGCACATACTTGATTTGTACCCACCGACTGCTTCCTTGAATTTTGACTTAGTATGGTCCTATTCGATTCGGTCTACTTGTCCACGTTAGTTCCGATTTGGTCCATGTGGGGTTTTCTCTTTGAGAATTTGGGCGCTAATGCGCCCGAATTGCTATCTCTCAACCGGTTGATTTGGCTCCCTCAAATCCAAATCAACCGAATTTGTGGCCGTCCATCACTCTATCTGCGGCTGGCGATCTGCCTGGGAGCGCTCGGCTGGCCAGGTGCGCGGCGGGTGGGGGCCGGACTCGGAGGCCGGCTGGTAGAGCTGATGTGCGAGTTGGGGCCGGCGGCGACAGATCGACTGGTGGCGGAGTGGGAAGCGGGTGGCGGCAGATCCACCGACGCCGGAGTGGGAAGCGGGCGGCGTGTCGGTCCGGGGCTGAGGCGGGCAAGTCTGGGCTGGCAGCGGCAGATCGACCAATGCCAGAGCAGACAGAAGCACGGTTGGTCGAGTGGCGCTGCCTCCGTCGTCTTGCGGGGCGCGATCTCTTTCACGAGCGTGAGTGAAGGGAAAGGGAAGGGAAAGGAAAGGAAGAAGGGATAAGGATCATAAGGTTGACGAGGATGGGTCTTTAACAATTTGTATTTTTTTCTGAAATTTTGAACGATTGTGGATATTTTGATATATATTATGTGATATCTGCAATCCATAGAAATACTTTGTAATTTTTTTCTAAGAATTTTAGAATATATTTGTATTCTTGTTAATATGTAGGATTTGTCATTTTGCAAAAAAAATTCATTTATGATAAATTTCTCTTTGATATCTGCCATCCATAGAAAAAAAAAAATGTATTGTTTTTAAAAAATTGGCATATGTTCATCTAAATGTTGTGTTATCTACCATCCACACTGTATCCTCATATTACACCACTCTATTTAAACCTAAGAATTTAGTGTAAATATAGTAATGGGACTGTGTAAATATAACTATAAGACAGTGTAAGTATACAGAAAAAAATCAGTTAATAGGAAGGGCTGTTTTGTGGACGCGGGACTTCGCGACCGTGGCGAGATGAAATCGGTGATTAAGGCTGGCCGCCTGAAATTTTGGCATTTTAGTATTAGGTAGAGATAGGTAGCTAAGAGCATATCCAAGAGACTAGCCAAAATAGGTTTGTAAAGTTAAATTTAGCTATTTTAAGAAAATACATCATCCAACAGACTCTCTACATGACTCTCCAAAATAGCTAGCTCTCCATCCCTCCACCTCCACTTCTTGAGAGCCTACCTCACTAGCCATCTTTTACATAGTCTATTGGAGTACTATAGTATTTTGTTATCAACTCTATTTTAGAGAGCAACTAAAATAGTAAATTTGGCTAGCCTTTTGACTAGTCTCTTGGACATGCTCTAAGTATTGGCATTACTGAGTTAGAAGTTTTTGCCAATTTCAGCTCTTCTTGAGATGGAATCTAGTTGTATTCGTTCTCTACTGCTTTCTGTTTTTTCAGGATACATGAATGGAAATTTATATTTGCTAATGTTTTTTATCTACCAGGCAGGAAGGAGCCTAGCCTAAGGCCGATTTGGACGCCCCACTTTCAGCCCATTTGCTAGATGCCTCCCCACAAGATCGAAACCGACACCAGGACGTGGTGCATGATGTAGCCATGGATTACTACGGAAGCGCATTGCGACAGCCTCCTCAGACAACACCATAAAGATCGTTGGCGTCAGTGGCACCTCGCACCAGCAGCTGGCCACCTTGAGCGGGCACCAGGGGCCGGTTTGGCAAGTCGCGTGGGCTCACCCCAAGTTTGGCTCCATGCTCGCGTCCTGCGGCTACGATGGGCGTGTGATCATATGGAAGGAAGGGGGCAGGCCTGAAGAGTGGGTTCAGGCTCATACATTCACCGAGCACAAGTCCTCTGTCAACTCCATTGCTTGGGCGCCTCATGAGCTTGGACTATGCTTGGCATGTGGTTCTTCTGATGGGAACATTTCGGTCCTTACTGCACGTGCTGATGGAGTTTGGGAAACTGCACGCATTGATCAGGCGCATCCAGTGGGGGTGACTTCAGTGTCTTGGGCTCCATCAATGGCCCCTGGCGCTTTGATCACTGCTGGACCTTCCGGTCAGTTTGAGTATGTCCAGAAACTTGCATCTGGTGGCTGTGACAACACTGTTAAAGTATGGAAGCTGCAGAATGGAAGTTGGAGGATGGATTGCTTCCCTGCCCTTCAGATGCACAAGGACTGGGTGAGGGATGTGGCCTGGGCTCCAAACCTTGGTCTTCCAAAGTCTACTATTGCTAGTGCATCTCAGGATGGAACTGTTGTGATCTGGACTGAGGCGAAGGAGGGCGAGCAATGGGTAGGCAGGATTTTGCATGACTTTAAAACCCCTGTGTGGAGGCTGTCATGGTCGCTTACTGGGAATATTCTGGCTGTTTCTGATGGTAATAACAATGTCACCTTGTGGAAAGAAGCTGTTGATGGTGAGTGGCAGCAAGTGACGACTGTTGAGCCATGAGTGTTTGGATTGCTTAGTGGCAATAGTATTGGAATTGTTGATTATTTTTTCTATTTTGTTGTATGGTACCCATAGTTGCAAAGATATTGGGCTTCACTAATATCAGAGCTCTTTCATCCTAATATCAGAGCTCTTTCATCCTTTACCTCCCTTTCTTTATATACCGTGTGCTACTATATGTCTCTGTTAACCCGCACCTTGCCTGGCAATGGCAAACATGCTGATAAGCATGATCCTTTACTGAAATGAATCGGAAATTCAGTTCTTTTTTGCGGTGATTTTTTTGAGAATGAAACAGCATGCTTTGTGACGTATACCGTGTTTATGTTTTGTGTAACACCAATTCCAATCATTGCTAAGCTGACAGTTTATATGAGAGCAAATTTCTTGTTACTTTGGCTTGAAAGAGTATGTAAGGAACTGAATTTTGTTTAGGCCAGGAAATGCTTTCATATCTGTACTAGAGTTTTTTTTCAAAAAAAAAAAAAACCGTGGAATTGGGGATTTAGAATTGATATACAACTACATCAGTGACATGGAATACATTATTATGCTGGTTTTTTGGTGTCTTTTTTCTTGTATATCTAACTGAGGAAATCATGTTGATTACTGCAGTTTTTTTCTGGGATTGTGCAAGATTACTTAATGCAGATTTATGATCTGTTCTGCTTGACGACTCCTTTCGTTTCAAATTGTAGTTCAATTTGGCTTTATTATAGATCCATTTTTTTACTATGTGTTTAAACAGTGATCGTAGAAAAATTAACCATATATATATATATAGTCATCTAAAAAGAAAAAAGCCAAGAATGCACAATTGTAAAATATCTTATCCAAATGCCGAGAGATATAAAAATAACAAATTTCTAACAAATCATTGGGCCGCTTTTTCGCCTTGAAATTTTTATTTTTATATCTCACAAATAAAGTCGAGTTTGACAAGATATTTTACAGATTGTGCATCATCATATCATCTACATGTGTGATTTTTTCGTAAATTTAGATAACACGATAGGCCACAAAAGTTCTGGTTTCCATAAAGGGAGAAAATCATTGAACTACAATTAGACTGAGGGAATAAGAAACTTCTGTTCAGATCTTCACCATATAGTCTGCATAGCCAAGAATGCACTTGTTCTCCAATGCCTACTTGTTCTCCAATGCCGAGGAGTGTTTCCTCCATTAGCGTGTATGTCCACGATAGGAAATTGGCGGGAGCATTTTTTTTATTAGACTGTAAAAAACTACAAATTGCCTATTGGCCTGCCAACAGAATTTTCACCAAGGAACTGGAGGTGGAACGAGATGTGGTCATCTGGATGCTCGAAAGCGGGAATGCCAACTGACGAACCAAAATGAAAAGGACAGCAGCGGGCAGCGGCATCCGCTACCAAACAGACCAACAATAGCAGCTCAAGCTCTCAGCCATAGCCAAACCTTTCTGTGACCCGGCGGCGCGCAAACATGGCGTCGTCACCGTCCCCGCGCCCCACGGCCAGGCTCCGACGCCTCCGGCCTCACCCGCGTCCTGCTCCTTTTCGGCTGCCTCCCTCCGCGGCCTCCTCTCGCTCTCCAGCGCCTCTAGGGTTCTCTCTGTCTCCTTCCGGCAGCTAGGGCCGCTGGCGTCGACCTTCCGTGGAAGGACGGGCCTGCTGACGGCTGTGCGGAGCTCCGGAGACCCTGGAGAGGTGGTATATTCTGCTTTCACTGAATTTTAATCAACGAGAGTTTACGGATTTTGTTTTTGGTTGCCTTGATTGGGGACATTGCCCACAAACTCTTACCTGAATTTCCCGATGAACTGAAGAACATCGAGCTGTGCCTTGTCTGGGTCTAGGATGTGGCGAGTCCATTCTAGGCTCAACCTGTTAGTATTGATGCGGCGAACAATCATAGTATAGGTTGAACCTTTTGTGGCATGTGGATTTGGACAGTACGCTCTCCCCTGTTTGTCACTTCTGGAATTGACAGCTGATTCCTTTAGGTCCAGACAGCATAAGCCCATATTATCAGTATACTGTTAGATTTATTTTTGTGAGATTTATCAGTATGCCCAATATTTTATACCTGCGCTCATATAGTGTGAAAAGGTAGGGATCATTAAAGTTGTGCTACTACAAATGTGGTAGCTAATAGTTTGTGTGGACTTACCAGTAATATGGACGGGAGTTGAGTCACACTAGTACTTCCTTGATTGCCAAGGATCATTTCAGCCTTTTAGGTAGGGAAAAGCATGACACGACATGGCACTAACCAAATATTTGCAGGCACGTCTGGAATGTGTTTCTTTTGTTATTTATACATTTATGGCATGCTTGGTAAAAAAAAAAAAAAAGTTGATAGTACATGCTTGTGTTTGTGTAAACCTGTATACAAGTTTTATAATAAGCTGTAAACCGTCTCACCTATAAGAGTTTAATTAGCGATTAAAAAACCTTGATGATAAGATATTGATCTTAGTACATCTTAGTGATGTTATCTCAAACTTAACTGCTCTGCATTTTGTGGCTAGATTGATGTGGTTAGTGGTGAAGAAACTAAGCAGACACCTGGAGGGTCCACTGGTATGATACCGTATAATTGTTGTGAGACATGATAGCTTTCCTCATCAGTTTGCATTTCTTCATAGATCAAATTTGATCTTTCCTTTGGATTCTGCACAGGTCCAAGAAAAGATGGAAAAGAGACGGCCAAAAGTTTCTCAACTAAAGAGTATTCACTAACTGTAAACCCAAACACCAATGATGATAAACCTGCCATATCCTATCTAGATGCCATGGTATAATTTGATATGGTCATGTTATTTTTACATTGGAAATCTGTTGAGTGGAAGTAGATCTTGCACTTGAAGACGCAGAAGACCTCACAGAAGTTAATCCTCCTCTTGGAATTATTAATTAATCATGTTTGAAATAATACTAGCGATTTTTTTGTCAACTTACTATATTGAAATAAAGTCGGACAAGATAGCTATTTCTTAGATGGTTGGAAGGTTGGAGTAAGATCAAAGTTGGAATCTGAAAATAAGAATTATTGGTTAATAACATTAGCTTGCTTTTTGTCAACTTACTGTATGGATCTAGATCTATCTTGTTTATACTGACCTTGGAATGACATTAGCTACAACTGACAGGTTGCTAGAAAAACTAAAGAGATATGGTGTTGCTGGGGTTCTGTCATATGGACTACTTAACACTGTCTACTATGTGACTGCATTTTTATTAGTCTGGTAAGAAATGTTTGTATCTGCGAAATCTTAGACTTAATGCTACATTGTCTGCAATGTTTATTTACAGAAGAAACATTTCTTTTTATAACTTCAAAATGTAAAATGTTTAGTGTTTGATAATGATAAACAGGCTGCTGGGTTTACTTAGGCAGCTGTTCAGCTGGTGAAGTTCCACTAAACAAACAATTGAGCAAGCATTATGAACATTTAGGTGGATAATGTATATTACAATGATGTGCTTTTCAGGTTTTATTTTGCGCCTGCTCCTGGCAGGATGGGTTATGGTGCAGCTGTTGAGAGGTAATGGTTGTAAGTTATTTTTTTCTTTTTTGCACATTACCTGTTTATGCTGTAACATCTTTTTATGTACTAGAGCAGATTCGTTAAACTAATGGCAATGGTCTGGGCTGGCAGTCAAGTTACTAAGATTTTTCGAGCTGCAGGGTGAGTCAAATACCCAACCTATAAACTCATTTGCTAGTTTGTAATTTGTTTCTCTTATCAGCTATGTCTAGGTAGAAACACCTTTTCTTTTGCTGGTACGTTGAGGAACATCCTGAAGCATATACATTCGTATTTCAAAAAAATGTGGATTGCCAGTACGAATTTATTGATTTCTATTCTGAAATGTTACCGTTGTCTGTTATGGTGGATGCCAGGGCCCTTGCTCTGGCTCCTTTGGTTGAGAGAGGGCTGAGATGGTTCACAGTCAAGTTCAACTTCAAGTCAGAAGGAAAGGTAAAATACTACAGCTTTGTTTATTTTTCCTAATTGGTATCTGTTCATATTTGAGCCAGAGTGGGTATAAATCTTATTTGTCTTTACTCTTTCTACTATGCAGGCTTTTGCGGTGATTGTAGGGTTGTGCTTTGCAGTTGCTGCTCTCATGTTCTTTGGATTAACAATACTTTGGGCATAGGGCATCTGCTTTTAGGAATCATGAAGAGATGCTGTGGAATAGAAACTTACTCCCATCAGTAACGCTGTGATCACGCTCTACTAAACATCTCACCTAATATTTCAATGTGGTTGTTCATAGGCTGCATAAATATGTATATTCATGGGTTAGTGATCACAAACATCTTGCGCGATATGCATATCCCTGTAAGGTCCTGTTGGACCATGTGCAGTCATGAGTAGAAATTTTTCAAAACAAAACATGTTTGGTAGTGGAATTTTTCCATCCAAACTTTGAGATCTGCTAGGAGTAGCTTGTAATCTTACTTCTTGAGCTAACCCTAAGATCGATTTCGAACTCTTGATATCCCCAAATCTGAACTTTTTATTTTTCTGTGATTTTCGGAGTTTTGTTTAGAGAGTTTTCGTTCGTCGGATTTGGCTGCAATTTGTGTGAAATTTCTTAGGGAAAATTGGTGCTAGGACATATGTAAACAAGCCTATGGTAATTACCTAACAAATACCTCACTTGAGCACCACAAATTTTGATTCCCCAAATTTCCCCATTTTCTTTGGGTTTCTCGAATTTCTGAAATTTGTGGTAAATCTTGAGTCTTTTTGTTGGATCTCATGGGGATGCACTCTCTTGATGATGTGAGGATGCTGTACAAATTTCCCTGCAATCGGTATTCATTTGAATCTCCTTCGGAAAATTCTTGTGGAGTTCGAGCTGCTCAGTCTGGCACATACTGCTATTTCCAGTTTGCAAAGGTTCCTTTGGTATTTCTGCTTCTTCAACAGCAACCTCGCTATTAGGTTTTCTATGCAGCTATTCAGATTGTCAGCATTAGAAGCAGCTTGCTGTGTTTCTCACTGTTGTATTTCAGCAGGGTTTTTTTTATGGGACAGGAGGGGTTAAACCCCTACTGAAATTTATCTGAACACTCAAAAAGTTAAAGGGAGCTACAAAGCCAAGTCAAGAGACAAAAAAGGTAAAAAATAAAATAGCTAAAATTACACATATCTGTCGAGCCATAAATCTATAGAAGGGTGAAGTGCTCCTCTTGCTCTTATTAAAATTAAAGCAAACTCTTTCTTGAAAACTGGCTTGCACCTAGGAACTGAATGAGGAATGTTCTTGAAGATGATGTTGTTGTGCATAATCCATATGGCCCAACACATTGTAACTATAATTTCCATGAAGAAAGGCGAAAATTAATCTGAGCCTTGATGCTTTCCAAGATACCAGAATATTCAACATAAACAGAAGAAAACCAACAGGCCTTGCATAGGACAATGGCAAGTGAAGGAGATCTTCCGTGACATTATTCAACATACAGGGACACAGTTGTATTTCAGCATATGTCGCCTTAGTTTGACATCATTCAACATACAGGAGATCTTCCTTGACATCATTCAACATACAGAAGAGCACTACAGAGTACAGAATACAAATCAATTGTTGTTCGGCTGCATTGATTTTCAGTCCTTCAGTTCAGTTTATAAAACAGCAGCATAGCAGCTTGTTTTTCTGTTTTCGTTTTGCAGTTGTTGCCACAGTACATCTGTTCCTGCAGCAAAATATTTTTCGGCAGGCAACATCAACTGAAGCACAACAGCTGACCGTCAACTAACAAAGTCGACATTTCACATTCAGACTTAGGTGCAGCGTCTTGTTCCTATTTAATTTAATCCAGTACCCAATCAAATCATCATGAATGCTTCCTTCCTGCATTCCAATTGGCTGATATCTACTAGTAGTACTTTGGTTTTGTATTTAGTGCTAGCTCTTTCAGTTGTTAAATGGTGCAGCTAGTTTCTGAATTTTACAGCTCAACCGCATAACCTTTGGTTCAAAGTAGTTTTCCCGGTTCAGCTAGGTTTTTCTATCTTGTTTGTTTGGCTTCCGCGGTGTTGTAAGCAAGTCCTAATTATTCCTAGGATCAACAATATCGCGAGTTGTCGTGTGCAACTTTGATAATGAGAAGAGAGAGTTGGAATACAGGTTCAATTGAAGATTTAACGCATTGTTGAATACAGGTCTTTTTAATTAGTTGGCAAGTTGAATTATTCCTTTTACGGGTCTCAAAATAATTTACCGACAAGAAGTCGCATGTTCTAACTTTTGATCAAGTGCATATAAAAAATAATCATATTTCAATTAGTATCATTAGTGACGGAATTTACTTTCATAATAAATTTATTTGGATAAAAACTCCCTATGGCTCTACCGCAGAAACGCCGTCGAGGCATGGCCTATGGTTCTACCGCAGAACGCCGTGCCAGGCATGCGTTGGCATGGCTTGCTGGCCGCTGGCGGCGTGCCTGTCCCGGTGCAGTGTGCCCGCAAGCGCGTGCCGCGGAGCCACTGCCTGTCTGCCTCGCTCGCAGCCAACTCTGACTTCGTCTAACGCGGGATGCGGATCGCATGATGGATTTGCGCTAGGAACGTGCGTGCGCCGCGCGGCCGTACCAGCTCACGATTTTCTGTGGTCTCCACATTCTCTCCCAACCTTTAGATGGAAGTAAGGCGTCAAAAAAAAAAAAACCTTTAGATACATACGCGAACGCCAGTGTACATTGTCTCCCAGTGGCGACTCGTGACTCGTGAGAATTTAAAATGGGTTTTCGTTTATTTTTATAATATACTGTCATAGTACTAGAAAATGAGAAAAAATGCATCGCCGTACGAGCACTCGTAATTGGCAGTGCCGGATTCTTTGATCAGTCACGGTTCACGAGTTCGGATCCATGTGACGCGATCGTGCCCCTTGCACGTCATCAGCTAGTAAAAAGCAGCTCCAAATCTGTGACCTTGTCTCCTACTACAGCTGATCTTTTCCTTTGTCCGGAGCCCCGAACAAACAATGGGTCAGTTGCTACTGGTTCTCTTCTGCTTTTCGCCGAAATGGAAACAAAATCGCGTGCGACGCGACGGCGACGGGGACGGCGGCTCCAGATCGGCAAATCTAGGCCAACCCGCGTTTCAGTTCCACGTCCACCAGCTGAGAACCGAGGAAATCTTAAGGAAATGGAAATTTCCCAAACTTGTGCATGCGAACACGAACGAGCGCCGCCGAGCGCCGACGCGTCCAAATGGCAAGGCCGTAATTGCAGCGCGACGTCTGACCGTTTCCTTGTGCGTCTCCTCCCTCCCTCCCCGTCCCGGTCGGTCTTCCACTACGCGGGCGGGCTCCCGTCTCTCCACTCTCTCCACTCGCTCGCTCCTCCGGTCCAGTCCTCCTCACTTCCCCACCGAGCTCCTTCCATTAATGGCGCCTCCCCTAATCTTGCCATAAGTGTCGGCACCACGTGGGTTCTGGGAAGGAAAGAAAAAGCTACTGCCACTTCAGGGATTGGCCTAGGACAGACAGGAGCTGAGCCCCGCTCCCGCGTGCACATGGGGTACCAGCCCATGCACGGCAACGGCGGGACAGCCGGTGCCGGGACATCTGGCTCCGGCTCCAGCTCCGGCAGCGGCAGCGGCGGAGACCACCTGCACCACCACCACCAGCAACAGCGCCTGCACAGCCCCCGCATGGCCACCGGCGGGGCTCCATGACGCGCCGGGCCAGCTCGTTCAAGCGCGGCGGTGGCGGCGAGATCGAGCTCCAGATCGGCTCCCCACGCTCGCCGAGGTGCTGCGACGGGCTGGGGAGCCCGCCCTCGGACTCCGTCGAGCCGTCCGGTAGCGGCGGCCCTCCCACTCCATCACCACCACCACCACCACCAGAGCCAGCAGAACCAGCACCTCCGGTTCCGGCTCTTCAAGCCGCCGGTCTCCGGCGGCGGCGGCGCGGTCGAGGTCGGGCTTGGTCTGGGGATCAGGGGAGAGGAGGAAGCTCGGGAACATGCTGTTCCTCGCCTTCTGTGGCGTGTGCTTGCTCCTTGGCATCGCCAAGATCTTGGCGGGCGGCAGGTTCGCCCTCCCTGGCAATGACAAAGACGCCGATTTGAAGGTACAGATTTATTATGAGGAAAAAACAATTCTGCAACGGTAGCTGTTATTATTTTTTGACAAGTTTTTCGGCCTCCTGAGTCCTAATAACCAACAGCTCCAGTCTAGGCTTAGGAGAGTCACTTAAATGTCTTATCCGAACTTGTCGTGATGAAAGATGAATAAACATGCTCTCAGCCTAGTTGTTCAGTTACTTGCAAGCTCGGTGGTCTAGTTACAAAAAGCATCACCGTTTTCTGAATTCATTTGTCAGATGCCACTTCTCGTAGAATGTATGATCCTTGCCACTCCCAATTGTAGCAATGCGTTTTGCGAGCCTAGTAATTTCCAACTGTAATTTGACTCGGTTGGATCAGGTCAGCAACGGTTTAACAGATATCTGATGGGACCTGCATTCTATTTTCATGCTTTTAGTTTGGATACTATAATGAATCAGTGTAATGAGCTTGCTGAGAGATATAAGAGACTGGCCTAGCAAAAAGAATCTGGTTTTGGATCAGTTAGGTTGGACCAATTGAGTTATTTATACTGTTTTATCGAACTTAATTAAATATTGGTATCTTTGACAAACTTTTGGGACAGGTATCTATGGACCAAAAGACTTACAAAGTATTAAAGACCCGGCCCTGTTTGGATGCCAGGGTTTAGAGTTAGATTGGGTTATTTTTTGGCCCAAATAACCCTAAAAACATCCAAACACATGGGTTAGATTGGGTTATTACAAATTTTAACCAACCAAAAACAAGGCCTTAATTAAATATTGGGGGTGACAAATATTTGGGACAGGTATCTATGGGTGGGGAGCCCACTGGCTATTGAAAGTTGGTTTCTGTAGGCTGTTTGGACCTTCTTTTTTGCTTCCGATATCTCTATATCATCCAAACTGCCTTTATCTTTAATGGATCCAAACACTAGCCATAGGTTAGCTCTGGTGTTACTGGCTATTGGCAGTAATTCTCGGATTTGAATATCGATGGTGTTAGCTGTGTCAGATAGGATGCGAATTGATTTCAATATCATATACATATGTGATTTGAGTATTCAGATGCACACACAGTATGGAATATTGAATATCAGAACTTGGATATGGATGGATCTGAACCCCTCTAAACGGATTTGAATTCGGATACGGTCAGAAAATATCCATAGCATTTGCACCCCTAGTTAAGACATTAATCTTTGTGCTGATTGCATGGGCTTATACATAAGAACTCCTTGAGTTGTCCAGATCAAAACTGCAACCTTCTTATTGCTTCTCACCATTGACTAGAGCAGTGCCCTTATATCTCTATTTAGTCTACCAATTAGCCAATGCTTACACAGGATTTGACCAATGACCAATTTTAGAAATTTCTCTTCCAAGTTTTTCTGGAGTCACCTCTGTTATGGCCAAAGTTATGCATACAGAGTATTTGGTCTGGGCAGAGAACATGCTTATAGCATGAGGATAGTCCTCCAGTTGTGAGTCTACCAACCAGGGCTAAAACTCTGGTTCGCTCAAAAAGGCCCCTTGTTGTGTTCCCCAAAAGCATGAGTTCTTGTGGTTGTGGCAACCATGTCCCCATACCGGTGAGAGCAAGCTTTCAGATGTCTTTTGTCTTTGCCCCTTGGTTGTGCCTTTTTAGCAATAGTTTATTTCCAATCATGTTGTATTTCTGTGTATGCCCTGAGCTTATCACATTATTTCAGCATTTCATGAAGTTTATTTTTTTTATAGTTAATCCAAAATTTTTGTATGGTCTAGATAATGAATTTAAGAATCAGAAGGTTTCGTACTATACTATTATAATAAAATGCAAATTGACTGCATTGTACATGTTTCTAGGATCTCTCTGTCTCCTTCTCTGGTGAGAAAGTGCATCAAGTTGATCATCACTTCGTATACATGGGAGGAAAAAGAGAGTGACAGGACTTTGATGACTGTGGAATCTAGCATCGGAGGAAGAGAAGATAGTGTAGCTGAGGCTAGTAGTATATCTCTTCCTAGACCTATCCTTTTGTCGGCAATGATTTATGGAAGTTAACTTTCTTTTTTTTTTTTTTTTTTTGTTGGTGCTTCATGTAGGCCTCAGATGTCTGGTCTCAGACAAGCAGTACAAATTTCAGACAATGCATTATTTCAAACTCTCATAAAAAGTAAGTTAGTTTATATGTCAATAATATATCTAGCCTTTCTTCTGGCCTTTCTTAAACATAATTTAGTCTCTTCTTAATTTTGTAGAGCAAGATTCTCATACAAACGGTTACATTATCATAAACGCAAATGGAGGTTTGAATCAAATGAGATTTGGGGTGCGACTACTATTGTATAGACCAGTTTTAGGTTACTATCTGTATTTGATGGCTGATATTTGATGACGTTGTTCTTGTTCTTCACATTGTAGATATGTGATATGGTTGCTGTTGCTAAGATCCTGAAGGCAACTCTGGTTCTTCCTTCACTTTCGATCATACATCCTACTGGGCAGATGACAGGTTGGGATCTTCAGCGGCAACCTTCTTATCTCTAAATCTCAAATCCACTATAGTCAACTTGTCAATCATTGCACTCATTCTCGGTTCTCCATTTCACTAGTGAATTTAAGGACCTTTTCAACTGGAGGCACTTCATTGAGTCACTGAAGGAAGACATTGATATTGTTGAAACACTTCCCCTGAATACAGTGACATTGAACCTTTGGCTAAAGCTCCTATATCTTGGTCGAAGGTTGAAAGCCTGAAATTCGATATCTGTGAATAGTTTACATTGAGATATGATGAAAGCACTTACTCAGTATTTTATTCCGGACAGGTGCATTATTATAGAGATGAAATCCTCCCCTTCTGAAGAAGCACAAAGTCATTTACTTTACACATACAGATTCTCGTCTTGCTAACAATGGTCTTCCTAGTTATATTCAGAAATTAAGATGCCGAGTTAACTACAGATCTTTGAAGTATTCTCATACAATTGAAGATCTTGGTAATACCCTAGTTTCAAGGATGCATCAGGATGGAAGCCCATATCTTGCTCTCCATCTAAGGCAAGATACTTTATCTAAGGATGCTTCTGTCTGCATATTTTTATTGTTATTTTTGTGCCGGATTAGTGGTCATTTATTTTATTTCTTAATTCTGAATCTCCATTTAGCTGTTGTTTTATATTTGTAACAATATGAGGATTGAAATCTTAGTTCTCTATCTCGAAAATATTGAACAATAAATCTTGCATTGCATGGACAGATTACATAAATCATTTTGCTATATCAAAGATAGCACAGATAGATTTATTATCTTGTCTCTTTAGAGAAATGACAACTGAGGTTGGAATTGGAATTGAAAGATGATTTGAATCTCATTGTATTTGTTTTATAGATAAAGTGAATTGCCTATAGAGTATATGATTGATGATCTTTAACTGGCTTGCTGCTTGACAGATATTTTATGAAATTGTGTTCTCAAGCAAAGTTGAATTTCATCAATCATTAATTAGTCTAAAAAAAAAATTGCTTTGAAATTTTAGTCATAAGTTCTTGGAACTACAGCAGCAATAATTCTACAAAATTATGGTGCCAGATATCCAAAGTTTGTTTTGCTAGTCTAGGAAGCAGAGTAAGCTGCAGATAAATCATGTATTAACATATTGCTAGTCTAGTGAAGCAGAGTAAGCTGTATTAGTATGGTTACTTGAGGATTTCAAGTTAGCTGCGGATACATTTCAGGCTTTTGCTCATTTGATTAATCTGTGTCAGTTTTGATGTCTTTCAGGTATGAGAAGGACATGCTAGCTTTTACTGGTTGCAGCCATAACTTGACATCAGAAGAAGAGGAAGAACTGCGTAAAATGCGTTATGAAGTCAGTCACTGGAAAGAGAAAGAAATCAATGCTACTGAGAGAAGAAGCCTTGGTGGCTGTCCTTTGACACCAAGGAAACTTCACTTTTACTCAAAGGATTGGGTTTCACTCGAAGCACCAGAATTTACTTGGTTGCTGGTGAATCTTTTGGCAATGGAAGCATGAATGCTCTAAAGGATGATTTTCCCAATATTTATTCTCATTCTACACTGGCAACAGAAGAGGAACTTGCACCCTTCAAAAACCATCAGAATATGCTTGCTGGTCTTGATTACATTGTGGCTCTTCAGAGTGATGTCTTTATCTACACTTATGATGGAAATATGGCAAAAGCTGTACAAGGCCATCGCCGTTTTGAGAACTTCAGAAAGACTATAAACCCAGATAGGTAATACATTAAACTGTTAGATGGGTAACTTGTTATGGTCAATTTTTTTTCAAAAAAAAAAAAAATGAACATGTCAATTTGACTTGAATGAACATTTGCTTGCGATTTGTTTGTAGACATGTGGTCATCCACTTGTTTCCTCCTTTTTTCTGAATATCTGATTCTTTGTCCTGCAGGATGAGTTTTGTGAACCTGATAGATGAATTTGATGAAGGAAGAGTGCCTTGGGATATATTCAGCTCAGAAGTGAAAAGATTACACAAAGATAGAATAGGTGCTCCATATTTTAGGGAGCCTGGAGAATTCCCAAAGCTAGAAGAGTCTTTCTTTGCAAATCCTTTGCCTGGCTGTATATGTGAGAAACATAGTGAAGAATGAAGATGCAGGTGTGCTGATGGTTGTAAACCCGCGCCTCTTAAGTCAGAATGACACCATTGTTGAGTCCTGACCAGTGAATTCATTCCAATGAATGAATACAGCACTGCTGGGACATTTAATTTCAGCTTCGGCCCTTACTGGAGTTCACAGTATGGATGATGGATGTTCTGTGATGGGTCTCAGTTTTCGCACGACTGTAGTATGAGAGTGGCTATGCCTATGAGGCAATGCATATGCTGCAATTGGTACATAGAAGGTACATACACTGGAGGACATTATGCCAAGGGCTTGTAATTTTCCACGGCTTCTTTTGTACTTGATTATTTGTATCTAGACAAATTGTTTGCAGAATTGCACAATAGCCATTCAGAATATAGCTACAAATTTTGATTGTGCATACAGCCCTATTTTATATACTCGAGTCTCAAGAAAACAGTTTGAACTTGTGCAAACTGTGCCAGGTCATCCATATATTTTATCCTACTAATTTACATGAAACTGGCATTGCATCCCCCACTCGGTTGTCTCAAATTGATTGGGTGTGCTTGGTCGCTTCCAGACCCGAATTGATTTGGTGGTATGTCGGGTGGAGCTGGGGTCCTCACTCTCTTCATGGTTCATGCCCTGAGTTGGCGTCTGACTCGGCTAGGGGGCTGCTTGCTTAGTGTCATGGACTCATGATGTGACAGATAATTGTTCATTTGTTCCCCAAAAAATTACTAGTTACCCTTTATTTCTTTGAAGTAAAAAAAAAAAAAAATTGGTACTGATCACACTTTTGTGTAGTGTCCCCACCCATAAAAAGAAAACAAATTGGTTCTGATCACACTTTTCCTACAATTTTTCCTGAAAGTCAATTCAAGTATAATTATAAAGTGCATATCCCAGCAAGATTTATTTTATTTTATTTTTGCAGGCAGGACAAACTTTGAAGGAAAAAAAAAACCAATAAAGCCGATTTTACTGGATGCAGAAATTGAGTCGCGACAGAGTTTGTCATGGAGAAAAGCTAACTACTGCTACTCGACTAGGGTTCAGCGTTCAGGAGTTCCTGTCTGATATCCTATATCACAGGCAGGCAGCCAGACGCCCCCAAAATGAAAGTAAATCGCGTACGCGCTGGGATGACTGATAAGTTAAAGCAAACAGATAGCAACGAGTATATTGAAGATAGATCATCAGCCGATATATCAATGTTGCCTGGAGAACTCGGTGAGGCTTGGCTGCCAGATTAAAGACTGGCTTTCAGCTTCAGTTGTCTGATGAAATTACACAGGCTGCCTCTTCAGATTTCCTGCAGTGACCGCCCATGGGCTAGTATGGGCTCAAGCGGCTCAACTGAGCAAGAGGATAACCATACCTCGCCTACAATAGCATAGAACTATCTCGAATCTTATACAAAAAACAGTTTGAGCGTGATAACCTTATCACATTGTCAATAGCACAACAATTGTTCTGCATGAAATAAGAAACTACGAAAATCATTGCACAAGATCCTTTTGCAACTTTCACATCTGAAATCCTGGCGTCCAAAAACTAATTGAAGACAAACGAAAAAAAGGGAGCACCGTCTCATTCAAGTGAGCAATTCTACTAGTGAACAGAAGACACCATCCATCTAATGATTTTCAGCTTCACCTGCATGATCAAAGACGAAAGGTTTAATTGTACACCATTGCCGCAGCATAAGGAAAACATGAAACAAAATGTACAGATTGCCACTGCATTTCTGCACTGAGTAGCATCCAGAATTTAGATGCATTATGCTAAGTATGAATCCCTGAATCTGATTTCCTGGCACCATTGGGCTCCTTTATGATGTTTTATCCACGCAGATGGAAATAGAAATATAGAAACAAATCACACAAAACGTTCCCTTGTCCAAATATTATTCTATTCCTCACCATCACTCAGATCGAACCAACTCCAATATGGAAAGCAGACCTTGATGGAAAGTCAATATAACCAATCTAATATGAAAGCGGGCAATTGGTGAGCATTCAGATAAAAAGAAGATTTCGAGAGAGGAAAAATAATATAGTTTCAAATTTTCCTCCCTATGTTTACATGTATACACAATGAAAAGGATTATATTGATTATATTGGCAGAGTGAATGAATATTTAGAAGATCAATCGGTCAAGTTTCAGACAAAAAGGAAAATAGCTGTGACCATTTCGGCTAGAATATTTTGCAACCATGGTCAGGTTCTTCATGGAGGCACAACAGAACTTGAGCACAAGTCTGTTATTAAATTATTATTCACATTTCCTCAGCAAAAAAACTCATGGGTTAACTAATCACTCTTGCTTGTACTACAGTCAAAAGTATATAATGTGAGCACTGCTAACTTTAAGAAAACGAAATATGAGACACAAAAATCCATTTAATTCAAAAACAAAACAAAAAATATGGAATTGTGCAAAGTAAAATGAAGTTCCTAACCTCTTACCTTTATACAGAACCTGAGCTTGAGCTGAAGCTTTTTCACATGTTACTAGCTCATGCAGTGGACCCACATGAGACACTGAGCAATCAGCATAATGACTGATGGATAATGTACAAAGAAGCCTAGCTTTGGAAAGAATGAGCTTCATAAAAGATATTTCATTTGGAAGCCAATTGACACCAGTCATCTCCAGAATTTGAAGATTGGTACACATGCCATCTGCCCACTGTGCATTTAGGAACTCTCCATTTAGCTCAATTTTCTGCACTTCTTCATTGTAGATCTTCACAAAATGGATGTAGAAAAGGGTAGTTAGTCGAAAGCAACAAGCTAACCATCTAAATTCAAACAATGTAGGTAAGAATATTTGAAAGGTAGTATTCAGCATTACCTTCATTTTAAGTTTTTCAAGATTTGGCATACTCTTTAGTAAGCAAAACACTGACAAAATGGGGGCAGTTCACAGAAGTCCATGAACAATTTCAGGCTCTTCAAGTTGTCAAATGTGCATGGAAGGGTTTCCAGTATATTAATCCCATTTGCCTGGAAAAAGAAAAGGAAAAAGAATAATATCAGAACACTGAAGCTGGAATACAGGACAATAATCATAAATCATGGAAGAGTTTCACTTATTTTCCAGGAAGTGGGCACAGACCATTGAACTGAAGCAGCAATGGATACAATAAAACATGGTTTCTGTTTCAAAAGAAATCTTTCATATTGTTTAATTTTTAGGACACTTTTATTACACCTATAGAACAAATGAGTGGGCCACACCCCACACGTGCAAACAGAGGCAAGCCCTTTTTAAAAAATATATGATTACTCATAAGTTTTCTAAAGGTTCACTGCTCTTCAAGAACCATACATATAAGTTTAAGTAGCAACACAGAAAGGACTAAAATGTAGCAGCTAATAAATAAAATATGCATAATTGTTCCTCAGATACTGGTGGAAAACCATTTTCCATTTCCAGGAACAGTAAATCAACCTCAAGTAAAAATAGTACAACAACCTCAACTATACACAAAAGTAATAGTACAGCTAGTGAGTAGTGACCGATTCAAAAAAAAAAAAAAAAAACTAGTTAGTTGTGACTAACACAAGCAACACAATTAGGAACTAAGCCACTAACTTTTTTTGAGAATATGCCCAGCCCTTATGAGGTGTAACGCCTCATTACTGTCCAATCATTTCTCATTGTCAGGTAGTATAAAACATTTTAGTCAGCTTCTATTTCGATCCTGTCAAACTAAAAATTTGGAAGATAAAATGAATACTTGGGAAGAACAGCATATACCGGTGCATAAAACACGTAGAGACAAAGCTTCCTAACTTGAACGAGCCCAGCAAGAAATTTGGTGAAATCTCGTTTACCAACATACTCCCACAAATCGATGACAGCAGTGTGCAGGCATGGCAGCTCTGCAAAATTCCAGCCATAGTCGATATTTGAACAAATTGTTATGTGCCTCAGATTGGGCGCCTGGATCTCCCATTCAATAAACTCGTCTCCCCCGACCTGTACTTCAGATAGTATCAGCCTCTCGAGCAATGGGGATCTCTCAATGATCTCCTCCAGTTGGTACTCCCCGTTCTGCTGGAAATCCACATTGACGAGGGTTAGCTCTTTAAGGGCCGGAAAACCCTCGAAGTCCGAGGATAGCGGCGGTATGTGGCAGGCGAAGAGGTCGACGGAGACGAGGCGGCGCCAAGAGAAGACGGCGGAATGAAGGGAGAAGAACTCGTAGCGGTCTGCACGGAGGCGGAGATCCTCAACGCCGCCGCGGCGGGAGAGGACGAGAAGCCAGTCGGCTAGGCGGTGGGCCGAGAGCTCGTCGAGGGACACGGAGAAGCGCCGGACGCGGCCGGAGCAGCGGTGGAGGACGCAGTCGACGGTCCGCAGCGCCTGCTTGTCGGAATGGCTGCAGATGTCGATGGAGGAGCTTCTCCCAGCGGCGGCGCCAAGCGCGGCAGAGTGCGGAGGTGCGGACGGCGTCGCGGAGGTCGAGGCGGGCGAGGACCTCGTCGAGGATCTCCTGGGGCAAGGAGAGCAGGGCGTCGGTGTCCACCGCACGCACCGGCATGCCTGAGGAATCAGGAACCCGGCGCTTCTTGCGAGGGCGGCGCGGAGCCATTTCGTCGGCAATGTGCGGTGGCGTCGTAGGCGTGGAAGATTTGGGGGTTCGGTGGACTGGGGGTGGATTGGTTTCGCTTTTGGCGGGTAAGAAGCGCGGGTAATGTACCACCGTGGCGGGACGCTGGGACCAAATGGCGCGAAATAAAAATTTGTGTGCTCGTAAGTGGCAACACTTGTCCCAAAAGAAAAAAAAAAAAGTGACAGCCATTCATTTGGTTTGTGATTCACGTTGTACGAGATCTCTTCTACAGTTCTACCTATTACATGTGTTGACATCCAAAATTGTCCGAAGAGCATAATGGACATCATCACCATGTTTAGCCATCAAGATAGCTAGAGAGCATATTCGGATCATCATATTTGGTGCTTGGAGCAAAGCAAAATCGCATTTTGAGTCTTAGACTAGCCATGGTCGGCTAAGTTGACTTACCAAGTTCTTTAAATGCAAGAATGGACTTCACCATTGCATTCCTCGTCGATCCGATTAAAAACATATATGGTTCACCTTTTTGGAGTGCGGATTAATTAATTATGAATTTTAGAAAATTTTGACCCATGCACCAGGTCGGCTTAGCCGAGTCCTCCTATCGGTTAAGCCGACCCTAGTTATTTTCAGCCCTGAAAACAAAATCCCGGGGCCGTGGTGGGCCGGTTTTCCAAGCCGGTCTGGCTTCCAAGTCGGGTTTAGACATATTTTGGACGTGGGAAACTTGGTGACTGCAACTTGGTGTTGTTTTAACCGTTGCGGTTTAAACCTATTTTGAATGTGGGGAATTTATTTACTGGTATAAGACCACCCCTCTATAAATACGAGAGGATCCTGGCCGATTGAGTACCCATACCAATCGATGCAAAACCAATCTACAGACTCCCCTTACTCTCTTTTTCCGATTTCATGTTGTTCATCCCTTGATTCGACGACCAAGGATGGCGTACTTGACTTGTCGACCGACCTAAGGCAATCCCCACCTAGGCGAGGCTTTGACAATTTTTTTTTAACTAGCCGATTCTTCGTCAAGCAAGCGTGTTGGTTATCCTTTGATGGTTGGTTTGTAAACCTCTCTGTTCTTCACCATGTAAGAGTGATATCCTCACTGCGTTCTTCAGTTCCTGGTGTGTGATTTGGACCACATCCGACGTCAACAATGTGACTAGGGGTAATTTTCACTCTTAACTTTGCCAAACACAACTACAATAAGTTTGTTCTAGAATAAAGAAAAAATGAGTTGAACCCTAGATCATGTTTTTGGTTGAACTTTCTATGTGTACCATGGAAACAAGGCTGTCATAAATTGAAATTATATACTCGTATGGAAAGTGGGCTGCATCCAAATACAGTCAAAGTTGTTGACTTCATCGATGTGCCCTAAGGGAGCCACACACACACATTCTAAAATGCGTTCTGAAGTCAGTCACTGGAAAGAGAAAGAAATCAATGCTACTGAGAGAAGAAGCCTTGGTGGCTGTCCTTTGACACCAAGGGAAACTTCACTTTTACTCAAAGGATTGGGTTTCACTCGAAGCACCAGAATTTACTTGGTTGCTGGTGAATCTTTTGGCAATGGAAGCATGAATGCTCTAAAGGATGATTTTCCCAATATTTATTCTCATTCTACACTGGCAACAGAAGAGGAACTTGCACCCTTCAAAAACCATCAGAATATGCTTGCTGGTCTTGATTACATCGTGGCTCTTCAGAGTGATGTCTTTATCTACACTTATGATGGAAATATGGCAATAGCTGTACAAGGCCATCGCCGTTTTGAGAACTTCAGAAAGACTATAAACCCAGATAGGTAATACATTAAACTGTTAGATGGGTAACTTGTTATGGTCAATTTGATTTTTTTTGTTAAAAAAAAAACTTGTTATGGTCAATTTCATTTTGCGCCGAATGAACATGTTGACTTGTGATTTGTGTTGTAGACATGTGGTCATCCACTTGTTTCCTCCTTTTTTTTTCTGAATATCTGATTCTTTGTCCTGCAGGATGAGTTTTGTGAACCTGATAGATGAATTTGATGAAGGAAGAGTGCCTTGGGATATATTCAGCTCAGAAGTGAAAAGATTACACAAAGATAGAATAGGTGCTCCATATTTTAGGGAGCCTGGAGAATTCCCAAAGCTAGGAGAGTCTTTCTTTGCAAATCCTTTGCCTGGCTGTATATGTGAGAAACATAGTGAAGAATGAAGATGCAGGTGTGCTGATGGTTCTAAACCCGCTCCTTTTAAGTCAGAATGACACCATTGTTGAGTCCTGACAAGTGAATAAATTCCAAAGAATGAATACAGCACTCCTGGCACATTTAATTTCAGCTTCAGCCCTTACTGGAGTTCACAGTATGGATGATGGATGTTCTGTGATGGGCCTCAGTTTTCGCACGACTGTAGTATGAGAGTGGCATTGTCTATGAGGCAATGACATATGCCGCAATTGGTACATAGAAGGTACATACACTGGAGGACATTATGCCAAGGGCTTGTAATTTTCCACGGCTTCTTTTGTACTTGATTATTTGTATCTAGACAAATTGTTTGCAGAATTGCACAATAGCCATTCAGAATATAGTTACAAATTTTGATTGTGCATACAGCCCTATTTAATATACTCGAGTCTCAAGAAAACAGTTTGAACTTGTGCAAACTGTTGTGTCAGGTCATCCATATATTTTATCCAACTAATTTACATGAAACTGGCATTGCATCCCCCACTCGGTTGTCTCAAATTGATTGGGTGTGCTTGGTCGCTTCCAGACCCGAATTGATTTGGTGGTATGTTGGGTGGAGCTGGGGTCCTCACTCTCTTCATGGTTCATGCCCTGAGTTGGCGTGTGACTCGGCTAGGGGGCTGCTTGTGTCATGGACTCATGATGTGATATATAATTGTTCATTTGTTCCCCAAAAATTACTAGTTACCCTTTATTTCGTTGAAGTAAAAAAGAAAACAAATTGGTACTGATCACACTTTTGCGTAGTGTCCCCACCCATAAAAAAGAAAACAAATTGGTTCTGATCACACTTTTCCTACAATTCGAGTATATCCAAGGCAGGCAGGCAAATACCAACCCAAAATGAAATTAAACCGCGCTTGGCGCTGGGATGACTGAGCAAACAGATAGCAACGAGTATATTGAAGATAGACCCTCAGACGATATATCAATGTTGCCTCGAGAACTCGGTGAGGCTTGGCTGCCAGCTTAAAGACTGGCTTTCAGCTTCAGTTGTCTGATGAAATTACACAGGCTGCCTCTTCAGATTTCCTGCAGTGACCGCCCATGGGCTAGTATGGCGCTCAACTGAGCAAGAGGATAACATACCTCGCCTACAATAGCATAGAACTATCTCGAATCTTATACAAAACAACAGTTTGAGCGTGATAACCTTATCACATTGTCAATAGCACAACAATTGTTCTGCATGAAATAAGAAACTACGAAAATCATTGGACAAGATACTTTTTGCAACTTTCACATCTGAAATCCTGACGTCCAAAAACTAATTGAAGACAAACGAAAAGGGAGCACCGTCTCATTCAAGTGAGCAATTCTACTAGTGAACAGAAGACACCATCCATCTAATGATTTTCAGCTTCACCTGCATGATCAAAAGGCGAACGGCTTAATTGTACACCATTGCCGCAGTATAAGGAAAATATGAAACAAAATGTACAGATTGCCACTGCATTTCTACGCACTGAGTAGCATCCAGAATTTAGATGCATTATGCTAAGTATGAATTCCTGAATCTGATTTCATTTCCCTGGCACCATTGGGCTCCTTTATGATGTTTTATCCACGCAGATGGAAATAGAAATATAGAAACAAATCACACAAAACGTTCCCTTGTCCTCCAAGTATTATTCCTATTCCTCACCATCACTCAGATCGACCCGACTCCAATATGGAAAGCAGACCTTGATGGAAAGTCAATATAACCAATCTAATATGAAAGCGGGCAATTGGTGAGCATTCAGATAAAAGAAGATTTCGAGAGAGGAAAAATAATATAGTTTCAAATTTTCCTCCCTATGTTACATGTATACACAATGAAAAGGATTATATTGATTATATTGGCAGAGTGAAGGAATATTTAGAAGATCAATCGGTCACGTTTCAGACAAAAAGGCAAACAGCTGTGACCATTTTGGCTAGAATATTTTGCAACCATGGTCAGGTTCTTCATGGAGGCACAAAAGAACTTGAGCACAAGTCTGTTATTAAATTATTATTCACATTTCCTCAGCAAAAAAACTCATGGGTTAACTAATCACTCTTGCTTGTACCACAGTCAAAAGTATATAATGTGAGCACTGCTAACTTTAAGAAAACGAAATATGAGACACAGAAATCCATTTGGTTCAAACAAAACAAAAAATATGGAATTGTGCAAAGTAAAATGAAGTTCCTAATCTCTTACCTTTATACAGAACCTGAGCTTGAGCTGAAGCTTTTTCACATGTTACCAGCTCATGCAGTGGACCCACATGAGACACTGAGCAATCAGCATAATGACTGATGGATAATGTACGAAGAAGCCTAGCTTTGGAAAGAATGAGCTTCATAAAAGATATTTCATTTGGAAGCCAATTGACACCAGTCATCTCCAGAATTTGAAGATTGGTACACATACCATCTGCCCACTGTGCATTTAGGAACTCTCCATTTAGCTCAATTTTCTGCACTTCTTCATTGTAGATCTTCACAAATGGATGTAGAAAAGGGTAGTTAGTCGAAAGCAACCAGCTAACCATCTAAATTCAAACAATGTAGGTAAGAATATTTGAAAGGTAGTATTCAGCATTACCTTCATTTTAAGTTTTTCAAGATTTGGCATACTCTTTAGTAAGCAAAACACTGACAAAATGGGGGGCAGTTCACAGAAGTCCATGAACAATTTCAGGCTCTTCAAGTTGTCAAATGTGCATGGAAGGGTTTCCAGTATATTAATCCCATTTGCCTGGAAAAAGAAAAATATCAGAACACTGAAGCTGGAATACAGGACAAGAATCATAAATCATGGAAGAGTTTCACTTATTTTCCAGGAAGTGGGCACAGACCATTGAACTGAAGCAGCAATGGATACAATAAAACATGGTTTCTGTTTCAAAAGAAATCTTTCATATTGTTTAATTTTTAGACACTTTTATTACACCTATAGAACAATGAGTGGGCCACACCCCACACGTGCAAACAGAGGCAAGCCCTTTTTAAAAAATATATGATTGACTCATAAGTTTTCTAAAGGTTCACTGCTCTTCAAGAACCATACTTATAGTCTAAGTAGCAACACAGACAGGACTAAAATATAGTAGCAGCTAATAAATAAAATATGCATAATTGTTCCTCAGATACTGGTGGAAAACCATTTTCCATTTCCAGGAACAGTAAATCAACCTCAAGTAAAAATAGTACAACAACCTCAACTATACACAAAAGTAATAGTACAGCTAGTGAGTAGTGACCGATTCAAAAAAAAAACTAGTTAGTTGTGACTAACACAAGCAACACAATTAGGAACTAAGCCACTAACTTTTTGAGAATATGCCCAGCCCTTATGAGGTGTAACGCCTCATTACTGTCCAATCATTTCTCATTGTCAGGTAGTATAAAACATTTTAGTCACCTTCTATTTCGATCCTGTCAAACTAAAGATTTGGAAGATAAAATGAATACTTGGGAAGAACAGCATATACCGGTGCATAAAACACGTAGAGACAAAGCTTCCTAACTTGAACGAGCCCAGCAAGAAATTTGGTGAAATCTCGTTTACCAACATACTCCCACAAATCGATGACAGCAGTGTGCAGGCATGGCAGCTCTGCAAGATTCCAGCCATAGTCGATATTTGAACAAATTGTTATGTGCCTCAGATTGGGCGCCTGGATCTCCCATTCAATAAACTCGTCTCCCCGACCTGTACTTCAGATAGTATCAGCTTCTCGAGCAATGGGGATGTCTCAATGATCTCCTCCAGTTGGTACTCCCCGTTCTGCTGGAAATCCACATTGACGAGGGTTAGCTCTTTAAGGGCCGGAAAACCCTCGAAGTCCGAGGATAGCGGCGGTATGTGGCAGGCGAAGAGGTCGACGGAGACGAGGCGGCGCCAAGAGAAGACGGCGGAATGAAGGGAGAAGAACTCGTAGCGGTCTGCACTGAGGTAGAGATCCTCAACGCCGCCGCGGCGGGAGAGGATGAGGAGCCAGTCGGCTAGGCGGTGGGCCGACAGCTCGTCGAGGACACTGAGAAGGCCCGGACGCGACCGGAGCAGCGGAGGAGGACGCAGTCGACGGTCCGCAGCGCCTGCTTGCCGGAATCGACGCAGATGTCGATGGAGGGGAGCGTCTCCCAGCGGCGGCGCCAGGCTCGGCAGAGTGCGGAGGTGCGGACGGCGTCGCGGAGGTCGAGGCGGGCGAGGACCTCGTCGAGGATCTCCTGGGGCAAGGAGAGCAGGGCATCGGCGTCCACCGGACGCACCGGCATGCCTGAGGAATCAGGAATCCGGCGCTTCTTGCGAGGGCGGCGCGGAGCCATTTCGTCGGCAATGTGCGGTGCCGTCGTTTGGCGTGGAGGATTTGGGGGTTCGGTGGACTCGGGGTGGATTGGTTTCGCTTTTGGCGGGTAATGTAGCACCGTGGCGGGACGCCTGGACCAAATGGCGCGAAATAAAAATTTACTCTATGTGCTCGTAAGTCGTAACACTTGTCCCAAAAAGAAAAAAAAAAAGTCACAACCATTCATTTCGTTTGTGATTCACGCTGTACGAGATCTCTTCTACCCGTTACATGTGTTGACATCCAAAATGGTCCGAAGAGCATAATGGACATCATCACTCTGTTTCAGCCATCATGATGGCTAGAGAGTATATTCGATTCATCATATTTAAGGCTTGTCGAGCAAAATCGCATTTTGAGTGCTAGGCGGCCATGGTCGGCTAAGTTGACTTACCGGGATCTTCAAATGCAAGAATGGACTTCACCATTGCATTCCTCTCGTCGATCTGATAAAAAACATATATAGTTCGCCTTCTTTAGAGTCTGAATGAATTAATTATGAACTTTCTTTGGAAGATTTCGACCTAGGGATTTCCTGCACCAGGTCGGCTTTAGCCGAGTCCTCCTATCAGTTAAGCCGACCCTAGTTGTTTTTAGCCCTGAAAATAAAATCCTAGGGCCGTGTTTTTCAAGCCGGTCTGGCTTCCAAGTCTTTGGACGTGGGAAACTTGGTGATTGCAATTTGGTGTTGTTTTTTTACTGGTATAAGACCGCCCCTCTATAAATACGAGAGGATCATGGCCGATTGAGTACCCGTACCAATCGATACAAAATCAATCTACAAACTCCCCTTACTCTCTTTTTCCGATCTCATGTTGTTCATCCCATGATTCGACGACCAAGGATGGCGCCCTAGGCTTGCCGGCCGACCTAGGACTACCCTCACCTAGGTGAGAGCCGACATTTTTTTTTTTTTTTTTGAATCTAGCCGATGATGGTTTGTTTGTAAACCTCTTTGTTCTTCACCACATAAGAGTGATATCCTCGCTGCGTTCTTCAGTCCGTAGCGGCCTGCAGGATATCCTGCTAGTGTGTGATTTGGACCACATCCGGCGTCAACAATGTGACTACGGGTAATTTTCACTCTTAACTTTGCCAAACACAACTACAATAAGTTTGTTCTAGAATAATAAAAATGAATTGAACCCTAGATCATGTTTTTTTGGTTGAACTTTCTATGTGTACCTTGGAAACAAGGCTGTCATAAATTGAAATTATATACTCGCTTGTATGTAAAGGGGGCTTCATCCAAACTAGAACATCAGAAGCCCCCGGGCGCCCTACAAATACAGATAAGATACAAAGCATAATTTTCACCACTATTATCATAGCATAAAAGATATAGCATCATATACTTAGCACAAAGCAATGATTAGTTTTGCATTGAGTGATTAACCACACAATTTCAACAATTTCAGGCATGTTCAATACCCACAACAGTTCACATTACTTATCGACCACGGAATTTGGTAAACATATCTCCACTTTCATTAAAGCCATTCATACTTAGTTATATGCTTACAATGTCTCAATATTTTGGTTACATTTTTTACGAAAGGAGAAAGACAACCTAGGTATACCACATTTTAGCTACATGTCATAGGTTTGCTTGCACAATTTTTCACTACAAAATGCCGCATCTTATCGGAGCCGAACACAAGTGGAATAAGTGACATCTCAAAGAAGGCAATGGAGTAGCTCCATCGGGACAAATGTTTTAGCTAGCTCATGGACCACATAACAAATGCAAACTTCCTGAAAGCATGTCTTTTCTTTTCCTGTTCGGCCACCTGCCAAGAAAATATAACTATTACAAGTTTCTTCAAAAAGCGTATTGCATAGCAAAATGTAGGGTGCGCTGATAACAAATTAACGGCACACACAACAGGGTGCATACTATTAGTGAGCAGCCATACAACAGGTTCTGCAAATCCAAATCAAAAGTGTGTGCTGATAACAAATTACTAACAAGATGAAAAAAAATATAATGCAGATGAAGTAGACCTGAATGAAAATCTCCAAACATATTAAAAACTGATAATTCTGTATGATTACTCTTTCTAATTTACATTCGTTCATGTACTACTCAAATGCAGGCTATACCTTGCAGTCTATTCCTGAAACTATATTGTGTATATAGCATGTAAATGTAGATCTATAAATATGTAAAGCAAATAAAAAGATGAACCATGATTATAATTTTTTAGTAGCTAACACAAACTCCAGGATGTATCCTTTTATAGGAATTTGGCACTAAATAGTAAATATTTCATACATACTTTCACTTATACTTACATATCAGGCCTCCAAGAGTTGGAGTCAACAATCAGCTACATTGTCGCTAATTTATTCAGTCATGTGTATGTGAACTGAAATTTAGAGACACTAACAGTTATTAACCAAATCAGTTTGCATTACCCAAAACTGTAAGCTTGGTATGCATAAAGATTCATTAGCATTATAAACTAAGCAGCTTCGAAAAGGAGCACCACTAAGGTCTTATTTAGCATATGCAGGAATAATTATCAAAATATAGATAAATTGTGTTTGGTCAACCAATTTTTTAATAGCTTAGTTTCAAAAAACAAATTTTGAATACGTAAAGAACCATCTATTTGAAAGTCTCCAATCACAACAAAGTTTGCCAATGATGGAGAGGTAAACATTAATACAATTTAGAGCATCCTGTGCACTACTACTATTCAAACTGGCAGTGCTAAATCCCATTGATAGTACATGCAATTGAATTAAGAGCTATCTCAGATCTCCATTATTTCATATTACCTAACAAATCTCAAAAGCATGCACTGCTCCTCAAGGATTTATTTCACTCTAAAAACAACTGAAGGTTCAAGAATCTGATGGTACATGACATTCCAATGCAGCGATCCAGAATTTCCAATTGCACAGAACAGCTCTGTAGAAAGATGGAGGTTGCACTTCAAAGCAGCCCCTCTAGCCACATCAAGAACTTCAGGCTTCTCAATTCTATTATTCTGGAACTCTCAAAGTGCAAGAGCAATTGAGCATGAGTATGGATTCTTGGTGTGACACCTCCTGATAGCTACAGCATGAATGTTCTACAGCTGAAAAATTCCAGTATGGTAGGAAAAATAATCAACAATGGATACAAAAGGACTTCAAGTCATCAACCGTGGTTAACTCAATACTGGTGCACAAACATCAAATTAGAATGAACCAATTAGAACTTTTTATCGAAGCTGTGCAACTAAAATGGAGGTCAAAATATTAATGCTTTTAGCCATCTCTATATCCCAATCCCATGATCCATCCATTTTGCAGGCCACTTCTAAAGAAAAAGGTGGTCACAAATTAAATATACTCAATATCTATTCCTTGAAGAACAATCTCAGTATCAATATTCACATGTTTAGATCATCACACGTTTAGATGGATAGGCAAAGAAATTCAAAAACTTACAGAAGTTGTTGGTGATCTCTCCAGACTTGCTTAGTCTCCATTGCCAACTCCTACTAACCACTCCCAAAGTAATTCTGGCAAGCTGTGGAAAAGAAAACAAACACGTTCAGATTCATTTCTATTTAGATGTGTAAAGAAGCAGCCATGGGAAAATGAGATTGATGGACCTTCTTGATTCTGCTGCACCTAGCTCGCTAAATGAAGCTCTTCTATCAAGAGTAGTGAGATGTCTCCACAAATATGCGCTTCAGCTCTTGTGCCCAGTCACCATTTGTTTGGATGTGAACACTGAGGTAGTTATCTCCAGGTGGTGAAGTGATGGAGAAAGGGTGCCTGCAAACACAAAGCCACATCAGGTGAATACTAAATTATCCGGAAAATAAGTAGATTGAGGAGATTCAAATCAGGAGTCATACAAACCATTCAAATGAAGAAATTATTGGACAATGAAGAAGTATGTAATGTCCACTTCTGTACCGAAAACCGTAGGGCTTTGACATTGTTATGGTCAATGATGTGCTCAGGGCTCAGGCACGGGTAGGGTTCACCTTGAACATTATCAGCACTCCTGGGCTCATTGAAGGTGGATACATTAGTGAGCAGGCTATTGATCTGAAATGGAAATTCAATTTACCTAGTGCTATAAAAAGGGACGGTGACATGAATTTCAGGTTTATGTCTATAATATAACAATTCAAACACAACAAAAGTTAGAAAAAAGTATTTTATTGACCAAAAGAGGCCATTTTCAGTTAACATTCGACAATTATTCTCATCAAAGTGTCAAGGAGCAAGAAGCCTATAGAGATGATTGCTTAAAAAAAGAGGGGACTGAAGCTGTGAAACTAAAATGAATGTAGGCATTGCATCCTGAGGATACAGGCCACTGACCTAAAAGCTGTTTGGGCAGGTGCTGAATGGTAGTCAGGATGCCAAGGAACAAAAGCAATGATACTGAGTTCCTACTACTGTGTCTACTGCTGCAGGTATCAAGCATTAATCTCGATTATTGAAAGGAGAACCATATAAGGATTTCAACACACACTGTACAAAGGAACAAGAGAGACAGTCCAAATCAATTTAATTTTAACTTTTTAAGTACTACAGATAAATACTGAAATATCAAAGTCTGTTTGGATCTGCCACCAACACTTGGGAAGGATATGACTATATGAGGTTACTTAAACGATAACATCTCACTGCTAGAGAAAGATCATCAAGCCTAGGATTTACAAACTCAAGCGCAGATGGGTACATCTAGAAAGATACAAATCCCGTGATATGAGGTTACCTAAACAATTAGGTTTGGCCATGAAACAACACGAAACGAAACAAATCGACAGATCAATCACCAAAGACCACAATGCGTACCTGCTGGAACCACCCACACACGGTCTCCTTCTCGACTGGAGCAGCGGGGAGCAAAAAATGAGGTATCTCACAAAATATACCAGAAAGATACTTACTGAGCACATTCAGCCAACTTTCCTAAGTTCTGATTTTCCAGGATGGCCAAAATAAGTTGCTTATTTTCGTCCAAATACTGCAAAAAAGGCAAATTCAGTTTGTGTCAGTAAACTTTAATAAGTGAATAATGACATAGACTTTGGCTTATGCATAGTCATGAAGTGATCCATTTACCTTCTATGTGCAAGAATTATGCAAGTGGTTTCATTTTAAAGTTTAGAGACTTGATTTTCCATTTTTCTGCAGCTATGCTCAGAATTTGATTGCGAGTTTTAGAGACCAACACATTGTGGAGGATAGTACATGATTGCCAGCATGTCACAGCTAGTGTAGCCTAACAAACCACATTATCTGTGAATGGAATATTGTCATAGCTGATAACATTATACCAGCAGGCCACATTCCATGGCAAAGAGAGTTTTGTCCAAGAATGATTAAGCACGGTTGACAGAAGATCATTGCTGGACAATTATTGACCGACAGCCGTGCTAAGAAAGGGGAAATTCCTAAAACCCATCTACAAAATATGCGGGTTAGTCAAAACCACCCTACAACTTTTGCTTTTATATTCTAGCACCTGCGTCACTTCCTAGGTATTTACCCCATAACGCCATTGACCACATGGCATTCTGCTTGGGTGCCCTTACATGGCACAACGACTTCTAGTGTGGCTCATAGCATCTCCATATAACATTTAATCTGGCCAGCACTTCATTGTTTGCACTCTCGCTCTACTCAATACACTTTGGTACTCATCTGGAAGAATTCATTAAAAAGGAGTTGCATGTCAGAATGAATTGTCACAAAGATGCACGAAGTTACACTACAAGTCACCATATCATGCTCGAATGCACTTAAGAGGCATGCCATTTCAACAGCCTTTAGGAGGTAATTTGACACATAGAAAGATAACCAGTGTTATAATGGGGAAAACAGAACTTGTAAGTGTTTTCCAAACAAACCCCAAATGCAGATGAGTTTTAGCAATACCCTTAGTAAAAGTGACTTCAGACTGGTATGCCAAAGTGCCAAACTGCATGGCAGAGGACCAAGGGGCAGTTAGCTCCCCCACCACTGGGCAATGTTAGCACAGGCTGAGAACCTGCACCACATGGCACCGGACTGGCTAACTATAGTGTGAAACTGTGTGGTCAGCTGCCCCACCACAGGGCAATACAAGCAAAGCTGAGAACCTGCGTGGCATAGTTAGCCTTTGCCAAAAATTTGAAACTGAACATTTAAATGACAAGTTATAGTGTCAATGCTCATATGGCCTTTGACCAAAATTCAAAACTAATAAATATTTGAGTGCATGTCATGATCCCACTGCTCACTTGGCCTCTGCCAAAATTTGAAAGGCATATTCCTGACATTTTGCCTTTATATTGAAAAAAAAAAAAAATGGTAGCTCAATGACACATTATGGTGCATCCCTCAGTTTTGGCATTTGCCAAAAATCAAAATTTGCATATAATTAACATACTGTAGTACCATATCAAGGTCTTGAATGATTAGTTACTACCCCACAATTGTACAGCATCAAAGGTTTGAACTGTTAACCGCCTCCAGCTCCACCTTCTCCTGTTTTGTTCTATTCCAAACTTGATTAGGCGAGCGTAGCTCTCCAGACAGCCAAAGCACGCTATAAAACTACAGTTACTCACTGATTGACTAAAGCTGTCGATCCAAGAACATGATATTATTACAGTACTGCTACCCACCGGTTGACCCTAAGCACTCACTCAATCTAGCAATCTGCGATTACCCTCAAAATGGAAAAGGTACAAGGACGCCCAATCTTGCCATAACCAAACAGCCAAAAAGATCCAATCTTTGATTGGAATCAATCAATCCCTAAAACCGACGGAGCCCTGCCATGGGGAGCGAAGGCGAGATGATGAGTCGGCGGCGCGCGGCCGAGAAGGTCCAGGAGAAGGCACGGCACGGCAGGCGCAGAAGCCATCCGAGCGGGAGGAGAAGTACTCATCCGTTTGTTGCCAGGCAGGTGCGGCGGCAAATCCTAGCAAGAAGACGCGGTGCGTGGCGGCTCGTACCTTTTGGATCTGCTCGGTGGTGATGCCGGGCGCCGGGGGGGCGCTGCCGTCGCCGCGCAACAGCGGGCGCCGGCGGCATGGGCATCTGCTGCTGCATCGCCGCTGGCTGCCGGAACGGGTGGGTGTGAGGCGTACTTGCTTTCCTCGCCTGCTGTGTTGCTAGGGCCGCGGGCGCGAGCTCCGCCAGGCGTCCCTCCCGGCCACAGGCGCGAGCTCCGCCGGCCGCCAGAGCAAGGAGGGAGGCAGAGGCGGAGAGAGAGAGAGAGAGAGAGCGGCGGCGCAGTGCAGGGAGGGAGGGAGGGAGGGAGAGAGGGCGGCGGGGAGGGAGTGAGGGAGTTGGGAGGGAGGGAGAGGGGGCGGCGGGGACGGAGTGCGGGTCGAGGGAAGGCAGCACGGGCGGGATCGAGCTCGGGAGTCGATGTGTCGAATAGAGAGGAGGCCACCGATGCCTCGAATGCTGTGGTGCGAGGAAACCAGACTGACTTTTAATAACCCCGATACAATCAAAGTTGTTGGCTTCTTCGGTGTGCCCTTAGGAAGGGAGCCACACACACGCGCATTCTGAAATACTATTTCACTATTTCAACCCTTTTTAATCTATTTGATCCAAAAAAACATTAGACCTAAACCGATGATTTGTTCCTGGGATCTTTTATGTTACCTTATCACTCCTCTTTCCTCCCGCGTTATTCTCATGCTTGTTTGTCTCTGATTTCATTGCTACATGTGATCTATGTTCTACTCATTGATCATTTATACTAGTCTCAACAACCCTCTAGGCTTTGGTACAATATCATTCTCGTCCCTTAGCCTCAATAACATACACATCAGGTCCTCATCAATAATTTCTACCATTACAATGTATCCCATATGTTTCTATGGCTATTCTGCATGGCCATCAGTGCTACCTGAAGCATCTGAAGCCACTAAACTTAGCTTAGGCTCCATACGAAGCTTAAACAAATGAATGTAGCAATGTTAGAACACGACATGTATATTCCTTGATTTGTTTATTTCATATTTAGTTCCACAAATTAGGATCCCAGATTGGTTGGCTAGGAAGGATAAATATCCCAAACAGTAATGATAGAATTGTTGTGAAACGGAGCAGACAGACACCCCTTCGCTGATGAAGTGACCTCATCCATCAAGTTCAAGATTAGTGGATAGGATTAGATAGTTAGTTTTACTCCTAAAAGTCATGTCCTTTGGAAACCATCGTGTCCGTTCATGACACCGTTTTACTTGTATAAATATGTTTCAGAGATCAACAAACAATAGAGTTCTTCCAATCTTGACATCTTGCTCACATTCACACTTTAACAAGAATTGAGAATAGCAACGATTCTGTGGTTGGGCTTCTTCTCGCTCTCCCTCGCATGCTCGTTCGTGTGCACCCATTCGTTGCTGAGGGTTCAAGCCCCGACCGCCGATTGCACACCACTACGCCCTCCGCAGTCTCTGCAGGGTCAGCGATCCTGTTATAAAGTGTGATTATTTTTAGGGGGATTTGGCTTCAACTTGTAGATTGATCAAAGTCGTCACATTTTTTTTTAAAAAAAACACCACTAATATCTAGCGAGGTTGACTGTGAACTGCACTACTTGAGCTTGGTTGGAAATGCTCTCACTTGAGCAAGATTGGGACAGTTTGAAGGGGGGGAAACATGTAACCTAGGTGGAATCAATTATCAGTAGCCAATTTCACTGGATGCAGATAACTTAGCGAAGGCGGTACAAAGGTGTTTGACATGAAGGTGAAGCTACAACTACTGCTACTCGACTAGGGTTCAGCGTTAAGGATTCATCTGTTTGATATCCTGTTTACAGAGCCAGCCAGGCAGACCGCAGACACCAACCCAAATACATGACACGGTGATTAATTTAATGCAGTCTGAATACTGTTTAACGTCTGAACATGAAAGCTAAGCCCACTTAGGCGCTGGAATGAGTATATTGAAGATAGGCCGATCAATGCTGCCTTGAGAAGGCAGTGAGCCTTGGCAGCCAGCTTCATGACTGATGAAATTGCAAAGGCTGCCTCATTAGAGTTCCTGCAGTGACACAGCACATGCAGCTAGTATGGCGCTAAACTAAAGAGGATAACCACATCTGGCCTACATAGGCCAAGTCTGTAACAGTATAGTACTGTCTCGAATCTCATGCAAAACAGCAGTGTGAAGTGCCATAACCTTATCACATTGCCAATAAAACAACAATTTGTTTCTGAATAAAATATAAAAACTGGAAAAATTCATTGGACAAGCTACTTTATGCATCTTTCATATTTGAAATTCTGACATCCAAAAACTAATTCAGACAAAAAGAAAAAGGAGCACTGTCTCATTCAAGTGAACCGATTTCACAGAATTCCACTAATGAACAGAAGACACCGCCCATCTAATAATTTCCAGCTGCACCTGAATGAGCAAAGACAAACAGTTTAATCATACACCAGCACAGCAACATAAAGAAGACATGAAATAAACAGTACAGGTTGCCACTAGATTTCTGCACACTGATTAGCATACAGCAGCAATTTACATGCATTCTGCTAAGTACTGATTTCCCTTTCACCATTGGGCTCCTTTAATGAAATGTTTTATCCATACAGATTGGAAATGGAAATATAGAACCAAAGCACACAAAATGTTCACTTGTCCTCCCAATATTATTCCTGTTCCTCACACCATTACCCATATCCATCCCACTCCAATATGGAAAGTCAGTATAACCTAATCTAATATGAAAGCAAGCAATTGGTGAGCATTCAGATAAAAGACTCCAAGAAAAGAATATACATAGCCTGACTACCTACCTTGAATCTATACACCATGAGAAGGATTATATTGAATCAGAGTGAAGGAATAATCAGAGGCTCAATCAGTCAAGTTCCAGACGAAAAAGGAAAATAGCTGTGACCATTTCGCAAGAATATCTTATCTTACAGTGCAATCATGGCTGCCTGACTACACAGTAGGTCATCAGGTTCTTCATGAAGGCACAAAAATCTTCAGCATAAGTCTTTTTTTTCTCGAAAACAAGCACGAGTCTGTTATTAGCTTATTATTCACATTTCTTCAGCAGAAATTTTCTGGGTTAACTAATCATTTTTGCTCGTACTATAGTCAAAAGTACATAATGTTGAGCACCGCTAACTTTTCAGAAAACGACACATGGCATTTGTCGCTAAGAGCTAGCGGTCTGGGTATTGTGGGAGTGTGTTACATCTTTGTACGAACCCCTATTCTTCATAATTAAGTGGCATAGCCTTGCCTTTTCATTAAAGAAAAAAAGGAAAACAGAATATGAGACATCAAAACCCATTTGGTTAAGGCAAAACACAAAATATGGAATCGCGCATAGTAAAATGAGTTCCTAATTTCTTACCTTTAAAGAGAACTTGAGATTGAGCTGAAGCCTTCCCATATGTTACTAGCTCATGCAGTGGATCCACATGAGACACTGAACAATCATCATGATGACTTATGCATAATGCACGAAGAAGCCTAGCTTTGGAAAGAATGAGCTTCATAAAAGACATTTCATTTGGAAGCCAATTGATACCAGTCATCTCCAGAATTTGAAGATTATCACACATGCCATCTGCCCACTGTGCATTTAGGAACTCTCTGTTTAGCTCAATTTTCTGCACTTTGCCGTCGTAGATCTTCACAAATGGATATAGAATAGGGTAGTTAGTTCAAAGCAGAAAGGCAACCATCTAAGTTCAAACATTGTAGGTACGAATATCTGAAAGGAAGTATTCAGCATTACCCGTATTTTCAGTTTTTCAAGATTCGGCATACTTTTTAGGAAGCAAAACACTAACAAAATGGGGGGCAGTTCACAGAAGTGCATGAACAATTTCAGGCTCTTCAAATTGTCAAAGGTGCATGGAAGGGTCTCAAGTATCTTAATCCCATTTACCTGGAAAATAAAAGAAAAGATTATAATATCAGAGCACTGAAGCTGGAATACAGGACATCAATCAGAAGTCATGGATGAGTTTCACTTATTTTTTCAGGAAGTGGGCACAGGCCGTTGAAGTGGGCACAATCAAACATAGTTTCTGTTTCAAAGACATCTTTCATATTGTTCAATTTTTAGGCCATGTTTTATTACACCTGAAGAACAATATGGCTAGGCCACAGCCCACACGTGCAAACATGGGCAAGCACTTTTTAAAAAGAATATATGATTGGTTCCAAATAAAGTTTAAGTAGCAACACAGAAGGGATTAAATGCAGTAGCTCAAAAGTACTAAACTAGACTGCAGCCAAAAGAATAGTGATGCCAATAAAATATGCATGCTTTTTTCAAATACCGGTGGAAAACCATTTCCATTTCCAGGAACAGTACATCAACCTCAAGTATACACAAAAGTAATACAACTGAGCAACTAACACAAGGAACACAATTAGGCACTAAGCCACTAATAACTTCTTGCGAATATTCCTAGCCCATATGAGGTGTGACGCGTCATTACTATTCAATCATTTCACATTGTCAGGTAGTATAAGGCAATTTTCGTCAGCTTCTATTTGGATCCTGCCAAACTAGAGATTTGGAACAGAGAAAATGAATACTTGGGAAGAACAGCATATACCGGTGCATAAATCATGCAGAGTCTAAGCTTCCTAACTTGAACGAGCCCAGCAAGAAATTTGGCGAAATCTCGGTCACCAACATACTCCCACAAATCGATGACAGCAGAGTGGAGGCATGGCAGGTCTGCAAAATTCCAGCCATAATCGACATTTGAGCAAATTGATATGAGCCGCAGATTGGGCGCCCGGATCTCCCATTCAATGAAGTCGTCTCCCCCGATGTAGACTTGGCATAGTATCAGCTTCTCGAGCAATGGGGATGTCTCAATGATCTCCTCCAGTTGGTACTCCCCGTTCTGCTGGAAATTCACACTGGCAAGGCTTAGTACTTTTAGGTTCGGAAAGCCCTCGAAGTCTGGCGGTAGCGGCGGAATGTGGCAGGCGAAGAGGTCGATGGAGATGAGGCGGCGCCAGGAGAAGACGGCAGAATGAAGGGAGAAGAACTCGTAGCGTTCTGGACTGAGGTAGAGATCCTCAACGCCGCCGCGGCGGGAGAGGATGAGGAGCCAGTCGTCTATGCGGCGGGCGGAGAGCTCGTCGAGGATACGCGGAAGCGCCGCACCCGGCCGGAACAGCGGGGGAGGACGCAGTCGACTATCCATAGCACCTGCTTGCCGGAATCGATGCAGATGTCGATGGAGGGGAGCGTCTCCCAGCGGCGGCGCCAGGCGCGGCAGAGTGCGGAGGTGCGTACGGCGTCGCGGAGGTCGAGTCGGGCGAGGACCTCGTCGAGGATCTCCTGGGGCAGGGGAGAGCAGGGCGTCGGCGTCCACCGCATCCACCGGCATGGCCGAGGAATCAGGATTCCGGCGCTTCTTGCGAGGGCGGGGCGGAGGCATTTCGTGGGGAATGTGCGGTGCCGTCGTTCGGCGTGGAGGATTTGGGGACTGGGGGTGGAGATTGGTTTCGCTTTTCGCGGGTAAGGAGCGCGGGTCATGTAGCACCGTGGCGGGGCGCCGGGACAAAATGGCGCGAAAAAAAATGTGCTCGTACAAGTGGATATCCTGAAACTCTTGATAGATACCTAGCGCCACACCTGTTCGAACTAGTGATAACAAAAAACATATCGGCCAACCTGGAGCTTCGAAACTACTCCTGGATTGGGTTGCTAAGGGCCGGATCACCACCGCTGTCCAAGTTGAGGAATTTGGTATCCTATGGGTCCAAATCGAAAACATCCTCCGTTGTGTATAGGCGGCGACACTTACATATAGTATCCAATTCAAAGGGTTCTATAGAGGCTACAGAGCGACCTCATTTGAAAAGCTCATGCTAAGAACAAGTGCAACGGGCCACTGGAGACAAGAATACACTTATCACTATTTTGCCCCTTTCCTAATCATTGTGGAACCACATTCTATCCTGGAGCATTTCGATGCCCTGTTGATTCTCCCAGCTTAGGATCTTGTACATTTAATCTCATGGTGGAAACCAAGATTGCCAAGGTGGAAAGAAAACGTTTCAACGGTATGGTGATCCTAGAACCTATGGAAGGACGGGAATAGAAGAATTTTCAAACAATGTGCATGAGTCGGCAACGCAAGTGGCTTTAAGAGTAAAAAAGAAGATATCGAACAAAGGAAAAGAGCTTTAACTTGGAGGGGGTAATCAACTAAGAAATCTATAATTAAGTTTTTTTTCTTCTCTGTGGGGCCATGCCTCCTCCACCTGTATATAAACTTTTGTTCTCCTCTTAATTGAAAAGTAGAGCTCCTATTCATCAAAACAGGTCTATCGATAACTTATTGGGCACCAGCAGCTTCACAGGTCTTATAGATGGTGATGGGTTTCTACTTGCCAAAATAAAAGAAAGTTCTTTTTTTGGTTAGTATTAAAGGACAGCTTAAGTACAAGAGCCCCTCTTACAGCAAAAAGAATGCACCTTGATGATTATGACTTGCACATTAAAGAAGACCTCCTACATATGATATCTTTTTTGCTAAGGCTTGCTGGTACTTGGTACAGCCTGAATGTTATATTCTGCCCGATTTTGAGGATATTTCAATCATTCTAGAAAGCATTCGGTATCAACTAAATGTTCCTTTCTAGTTTCTACATGGAAATCATTGTTACAATCTGTTGAGCTATCTAGATATGAGAAATGACATCATCTTCAGTAAATTGGTTCGTTGTGTTCAAAGATGCAGGGGGTGTTTTTCAGATATGAATTTGCCTTAGTTATCGTAAGAGCAAAAGCATGGTTTCATCCCTATACTGATCAATGGCCAGAAGACTTTTGTGTAATCCTTGCTACTTTCTTTCTCTCTTTTCATGTTTCGTGAAAATCTTTGTAAATTTTCAATAAAATTCGAGAAAATTTTCAATAAAATTCCAGTAGGGGTGTTGCCCCTTCCGTAAAAAAAAAAAAAAAAAAAAAAAAAAAAAAAAGACGAAGCTACAACTACTGTTACTTGACTAGGGTTCAGCGTTAAGGATTCATCTGTTTGATATCCTGGCTGATACGACGCGATGATTAATTTACTGCAGCCTAAATGTTGTTTAGCATTTGGAATTTTTTTTTTCCTTAAATACGTAAAAGGCTTGTTTATCTTTGATATTAAGATCGAGAAATATTGAACGTTATAACGACACGCCACAAATGACACATTAGGGGATACTATTATACAATCGATTCCACCCTCCCTAGCAAAAAGAATCTACCTAGACATAACCGGCGATCAAACACGGTGGCTTGTGCGGCGCCTCAATCACCTCAGCGGCTCAGCCCCTCTGTAGGTCTCCAAGAGCTATCGCATTGCCTCATCATGTGAGGGGGCAGGGTCATCAAGGATGACACTGCCGTAGAGCTTAAAAACTGGGACGCATGAGAAAGATAAGCCCACTTAAGCACTGGAATTGAGTATAATGAAGATAGGTCGCCGTATGAGAGATCAATGCCTTCAAGGCTGGCTTTCAGCTTCAGCTGTCTGATGAAAGCTGAAACTGCATAGGCTGCCTCTTTAGAGTTCCTGACAACACATGACTACTAGAACGTTATGGCGCTCAACTAAGCAAGAGGATAACATAACTCGCCTATTCAGGCCACGTCTGTAACAGCACAGTACTACTTCAATTGCATAGAACTTTCTCAGATCTCATAGAAAAACATCAGTGTACTGTGACATAACCTTATCACACAGCCAATAGCACATCAATTTGTTTCAGAACAAAATACTCCCTCCATTTCAAATTGCAAGACATTAACTTTTCTAGATACATAGTTTTTGCTATGATACACTATGTATAGATACATAGAAAAAGCATGTATCTGGAAAAGCTAAAATGGGAGCACTGTCTCATTCAAGTGAATGAACTGATTTTATACAATTCTTCTAATGAACAGAAGACGCCACTGTCTAAAAATCTTCAGGTGCACCTGCATGGGTAAAGACAAACGGCTTAATTATACAGAATCACAGATTCACTGCAACATAAAGTAGACATGAAATAAAACTTACAAATTGCCACTGGATTTCTGCACTCAGCTTAGCATCCAGCAGCAATTCAGATGCATTCTGCTAAGTATGAATCCCTAAATCTGATTTCCCTTTCACCACTGGGCTCATTTAATGAAATATTTTATCCACACAGATTGGAAATAGAAATATAGAACCAAAGCAAACAAAATGTTCTCTTGCCCTCCCAATATTATTCCTATTCCTCACACCATTATTCAGATCCAACCCACTCCATTATGGAAAGGTCAATGTTATTCAGATCCAGTCCACTCCAATATGGAAAGGTCATTATAACCTAATCTAATATGAAAGGTGAGCAATCAGATAAAAGGACTTTGAGAAAATTACATATATATAGTCTGAAAATTCTGCCTCACTATGTTGAATGTATACACCATGAAAAGGATTATATTGAAGCAGAGTGAAGGAATAAACAGAGGCTCAATCGGTCAATTTTCGGACAAAAAATAAAAAACGATGTGACTATTTCACAAAGAATACTTAGCTTGCATTGCGACCATGGCTGCCTGACAAGGACTACACAGGTCAGGTTCCTCATGGAGGCACAAAAATCATCAGTGCAAGTCTGTCATTGACTTATTATTCACATCTCTTCAGCAGAACACTTCTGGGTTAACTAATCTGTCAAGCGCCTGCACTCCCAAGGTTGCAACCATGGCTGCCTGACAAGGACTACACAGGTCAGGGTCCTCATGGAGGCACAAAAATCATCAGTGCAAGTCTGTCATTAACTTATTATTCACATTTCTTCAGCAGAACACTTCTGGGTTAACTAATCTGTCAAGCGCCTGCACTCCCAAGGTAGGCCCTTGACTGCATAGCTCGTAACCGGGTAATGGTGGTGCCAAGGGGGATGAGATTAAGATTGGAAGGGGATGAGATGTTTAGGAGATAACTTCTTGCTTGATTGATCAATTGGTGCAGCTTACAATATATAGGAGCTGGCCTAGCCGGCTGCCTAACTTTTTAGAAAACGAAATATGGCATTTGCCGCTAAGTGGTAGCCAGTGTCACATCTTTGCATGAACTGCTATTCTTTTTAATTGAGCAGCAGAGCTCTTGCCTTTTTGTTAAAAAAAAAAAAAAAAGAAATTATGAGGAAATACATTTGGTTCAAACAAAAGACACAATATGGAATTGTGCATAGTAAAATAAACTTCCTAATTTCTTACCTTTAAGGATAACTTGAGCTTGAGCTGAAGCTCTTCCATATGTTACTAGCTCATGCAGTGGATCCACATGAGACACTGAGCAATTATCATCATGATAGATGCATAATGTACGAAGAAGCCTAGCTTTAGAAAGAATAAGCTTCATAAAAAGACATTTCATTTGGAAACCACTTGATACCAGCTATCTCCAGAATTTCAAGATTGGCACACATGCCATCTGCCCACTGTGCATTTAGGAACTCTCCATTTAGCTCAATTTCCTGCACTCCATCATTGTAGATCTTCACAATTGGATGCAGAAAAGGGTAGTTAGTCGAAAGAGCAAGCCAACCCATTGTGAATATGCCCAGCCCTTATGAGGTGTAACGCCTCAATCATTTCCCATTGTCAGGAAATACAAGGCATTTTTGGTTAGGGGTGCTAAAGTTTAGTCATCAAAATTTAGTCCCATTTAGTCACTTTTTACGCAAACACTATGACTAAATGGGCTTTAGTCCTCTCTAGTCACTTTGGAGTGACTAAATGGGTGTAAACCGTTTAGTAGGTGCTAAAGTTTAGCAGGGCAAACCAAACAGGGCCAGTCAGCTTCTCTTTGGATCCTGCCAAACTAGAGATTTGAAAGAGATAAAATGAATACTTGGGGAGAACAGGATATACCGTTGCATAAAACATGTAGAGACTAAGGTCCCTAACTTGAACGAACCCAGCAAGAAATTTGTCGAAATCTCGGTTACCAGCATACTCCCACAAATTGATGACAGCAGAGTGAAGACATGGCAGCTCTGCAAAATTCCAGCCCAAATCCACAATTGAGCAAATTGTTATGTGACGAAGATTGGGCGCCCGGATCTCCCATTCAATAAAGTCGCCTTCACTAATGTCGACTTCATATAGTATGAGCTTCTCGAGCAATGGGGATGTCTCAATGATCTCCTGCAGTTGGTACTCCCCGTTCTGCTGGAAAATCACTTTGACAAGTCTTAGCACATTGAGGACCGGAAAGCCCTCGAAGTCCGGGGGTAGCGGCGGTATGTGGCAGGAGAAGAGTTCGACGGAGATGAGGCGGCGCCAAGAGAAGACGGTGGAATGAAGGAGAAGAACCCGTAGGTCTCCGGAGCCGGCTTGAGGTAGAGATTCTCGACGCCGCCGCGGCGGCGGAGAGGACGAGGAGCCAGTCGTCTAGGCGGCGGGCGGAGAGCTCGTCGAGGGGAGATGTGGAAGCGCCGGACGCGGCCGGAGCAGCGGGAGAGGACGCAGTCGACGGTCCAGAGCGCCTGCTTGCCGGGAGGGATGGAGATGTCGATGGAGGGGAGCGTCTCCCAGCGGCGGCGCCAGGCGCGGCAGAGTGCGGAGGTGCGGGCGGCGTCGCGGAGGTCGAGGCGGGCGAGGACCTCGTCGAGGATCTCCTGGGGCAGGGGAGAGCAGAGCGTCGGCTTCCACCGCACCCACCGGCATGGCCGTGGGATCCGGATTCCGGAATCTGGCGCTTCTTGCGAGGGCGGCGCGGAGCTATTCCGTGAGCACTCGGTGTGGAAGATTTGGGGGGCTCAGTGGACTGGTGGACTGGTGGTGATGATAGGTCCTCTTCGCTTTTCGCGGGGACATGTAGCACCTTGGCGGGATGCCGGACAAAATGGCGCGAAACCAAAAATAAATAAATAGATAAACTGTATATGTGCTCGTAACACTTGTCACCAAAAAGAAAGAAAAAAAAAAAAACTCGCAGCCATTCACTTGATTTGAGATTCACATTCTTCAACGATACTTCCATGTAAGAGTATGTTCTACTCCATTTTTTCAGCTCTACTCTCAATTTTCGCTTCGCTTAGATACAATTAAAGTTCGTTGGTCTTTTGAACCGGTTTCAACAGCCCCTAGCACATTATCATTCTCATCCCTCGGCCTCAATAGTATATACAATTGATCTTCACCAATAATTTCTATTCGTGTAATGTACTCTCTCCATCGAAGAAAGAATACAACTATGGGGTTGTGTACCCGTTACAATAGTTTATATTTGATCTAATTCTAGTGAATAGTGTGTATAGCTCCAAAACAATTTATTATGGAAACATATTTCACAATTATCCACAATATTTATTTGATATCATAAATATTGATATTTTTTTTATCTATAATTAATTAAACTTAAGATACTAAACCATGACAAATTGCATTCTTATTCGGACGGGGAGAGAAACTGCACTCACTGATAGATGCATGCGATGGAGAACCAGTTCCGACTCTAAACCTTAGTCAATGTGACCTCGGATGTCAGTGCATCATATGATCCGGATCCGGTGGAGACTTGTTGACTCTTGGTGGATCAAGTGTGGCTTAGCTTTTTATACTCTGTGACAAGCATGGCCAATTACCTGTGGTGCACCATGTGATCCATATTCCAATGTGATTGTGTGACACACCAACATATCATATGACAGGGAATATTTCGGTATATTCAAAACTAACAGTCTGCGTCTAGATATACATTCTTTTTTTATTAAATATTTATTAGATAAAAGAGTGCTTTCAAAGGATGGAGGCTCAGCATGGAGGCAGAATGTGACCCTTGCAATTTGCCAATTACCAATATAGAGCAGCTTAAAAGAACACGAGGGAGAAAACCATTTGCATGTCATTACACAACATACATCCAGGCAGAATCGACCTAAGAGTGATTTCAAGAATCTCTCTCTAGAGCTAGGTCCTCACTGCAGCAGAAGCCATGAGCTGCTGCAAGCAAGTTGCATATTGAACTGCAGTATGTTGGTAAGAATATTGATCTGAAAGACCATAATCTGAAAAGCTTGAGTCTACATGAATGAATTGACCAGGTAATGACTTCTTCGCAACTGTTTCCTGCCATATGTCAAAGAAGTCCTCCATGACTGCCTTGGATTTTTCAATGGAAGATAGGGGGATAATACTCTACCTGCATACAGGGTAAGAATAAACTCAAACAAGCTTGCCTGTAAATTTGAGCAACATTAATAGAAGTAAGTTTGCATGGCAGGCACAACTTCAAATAACTGGTGAACTTTTCAACTATTGCTTTTTGCTCAGTTTTTTTCACTATTAGTATTAGCAGAGAAGATACTGAACATGCTTTCAGACTGCAGTCATAGTAGCGAAGCAAGTGAAAACTAAGCTCACAAGTTTTACATGTAAGCAAAGACACTAAAGACTGGTATTATGCCAACCAAAGATCATCAAGTTAACAATCAGTTAGTGCTTCAGTTTATACTAGTCATTTACAATTACTCCTATCCCTATTGTTTTGATACATGGCGTATTGGCTTTGCCGTAGAGCTAGCTAAAGATCCATCTTTCCTGGACTAGTGATTACTTCAATCCATACCCTATGGAATAACAAAAAGCAAGGGCAGAGGGACCCGGATCCCAAACCATACAATAATTCGTAGGAACCCACACGGATAGAGGGCTGTCCCTTCCTCTTAAGAGGTGTAATTATGTTTGGGGATGACATTAGATAATCGAATCGTAGTCCTCATGGGAATGGTCGCAAAATGCGAACGAGGGCGCCTTTGTCGAAGCTGGGATCTAGATAGGTACCGATCTCGGTGGGGATGACCCTATTGAATCTATTAAATTTGTTTCATTCCTTTCATGCGCAGATGAACCTTGTCTGCTTTGGAAGTACCTTTGCCCTGGAGTGGAGGATTGTCCCGTGATTGAGGGATGGACTTTCTCTACAACTATCGTGAAACAAGACATGCAAATCCGAAACAGGGAAGTACGGAACTAAAGGGAAAGTCTGTCGATGAAGGGAAGCACCCTCGCCTAAGGCACGAAAGGAAGCACTCTCGATACTAGTCAATTTATAATGAGTAGATCTCAGCGTCAAACTTTCAAAGGAAAGAACCAGGTCATAGGGCACCATATCATCAGAAGAGGATGCTTTGTAGGATTACTGGTTTAAACTAGCATACGTTTAAACAGTATTTTACCAAATCTAAATATTAAGCTATTACTTTATATCATTTGGTTTGTGTTTTGATATTTAGTAAGAAAAGGCAAAGAACCAGTCACATGACTCACATCAGTACAAAAGAAATTCAAAAAAAGAAAATGAAATGATACCTCCATCATGATTCCTCTGAGTGTTTCAGAATTATTAGGAACACATTTTCCTATCCTCAGGCAGAAATCACCCAGTTGGTACTGAAACCCCTGAAGAATATTCAAGCAAATAAAACAATTGAAGTTCTATACAAGATTATGGCATACAAGTGACGAGGTTAACATAGAAAAACAATAAGCAAATTAAAACCTACAAGAACCCAACTAGTTGAGTTATGGAAGAAAAATATACACCTTTCACAACCCAATATTTTAATTTCAGGTGGCTTTGAGATCTTGTGAAAACTCTTGGTTATTAGTTTGAGCACATCCTAACTCATATACCTGTTGGTAAAGGTAGAAAACTATTTACCCATTAGAAATGGGTTTCATATGGGTATACCCACTAGTAACAGATGATGCAAGGTGTACTCCAACGGACCAACCCCAAGCATCACTTCCCTATTGCTTGATAATTATCCAGTGGGTTTGGGAAAATGAGTATGGATGGACTATGGACGAGATTGGGGAGGGAGAGGTCTGTTGGTATGGGTAAACTATCTAACCATTATAAATGGGTATACCTACTTAGTACCTGAGGATACTCCAACTCCAAGCACCTCTCCCTATTACTTGATCATTATCCAGTGGGTTTGGGCAAATGTGTATGGAGGAGTTTGGCGAGGGTAAGGTATGGACAATGATGATCTGGATTTGGGTGTGGGCAAGTATGGGTGTGCCCAAACCCTCTTCAGTGACAGGTATACTAACTCATATCACCATTGTACTTGTTAGTCTTCTGTTCCACTCAACAACTGATGTGGCTTTCCTCATGAAGTTCTCAGAAAATCCTAGCCAGGAAATATGACACTTATATACGAAGCAAGCATCAGACAGAATCCAATTTTAACAGAAAAAGACAGATTTGTTTCGCTTAGCAGAAGGGAAGACAAAATGAGTAAAACCTAGGAGTTAGCTTAATTGACAGTTTCAGATCGATTACAAGGACATTTGCCCACTATCGCTTGAACCAAAGCAAAACAAGACTTGTAAGCGCAAAACCTTAAATACAGGGGTTGAATCTGAAACCAGGAGGGCAAGAGGTGACCTCAAAGTTGAGGGCGACGCGGATTCTGTAGGACTGGAGCTTCTCCATGACCTGGGGAAACGCCGCATCGGCCTGGAGGACGAGGCGCTGGGCGCGGACGATGGAGAAGTAGAGCCCCGGGCGCTCGTGGAGCGCGACGCCGAGGAGATCCCTAGGCAGGTCGGGGTGCTGCTGCCCCGCGGGGCCCCCCGCGCCGTCCCGGGTCATGGCGCGATAGAAGAAGATGGAGGTCTTCCACCGCCCGTCCTTGGAGCCGCCAAGGGACTCCGCGCAGCCACACGCCTCCGCGAGGATCTGGCTGTTGACCGTCGCCCCTGGGCTCGGGTGCCAGTGCATCAACCTGCGCGCGGAAAACCGCGGGTTTGAGGCTGAGCGGGAGGGGAGAAAGAAGAAAGTTCGCGATGTGAGTGTACGGTACCATTTGACGGGGGCATGGCGTCTGCGGCTCGGAGGGGCACCGGCGTCGGCGGCTCGGAGGGGCAGGCACCCGCGTCGGCAACGACGACGACGAGAGCCCAAGGTTGGTGAAGGCGTGCAGGTACCTGTGGTTTGTGGGCCTGGCTGTGGGAGGAAGAGAACGCAGCTATGTTACGAGCCTTAGCGGGCCCAACGATGTGCTCTGTTACTCGGCCCATGGCCTTGGGCTCCCATAGTAATTTTTCTGCCCCTAAAAAAAAAAGCCGAAATTCCCTTAAAAACGCAAAACCCGAACGGAAGTCTTTTGGATAGAATCGAAGGTGCTTCGAATAAAAAAGCTAAGAATTGGAAAAGCTCCCTACGACCCTACACTGGATTCTAAAAGGTACTTTTCAATGAACTCCAGTAGTCAATTTGGTGAATTTAAAACTATTAAAAGCTAGGGGAAGATGGATTGTAGTATATTGTTACGATATTATGAATACAAATTATTTTAAAAACACTCTATGCATTCTGAGTTGTAGTTTACTTCAAGTGTTTAGTTTAGTTTATTTGATTTTATAAATTGAGTAAAATTAGGCCAACGCTAATTAAAATCCAATATATAGGAGGGAGGGAGAGAGAGAGAAAGAGAGAGTAAAAAGAGAAAAAAAAAATTAAACCCATCCACTGACATCTGGATCCCATGTTGACAAAGTTTTTTTTTTTCTCAATCTACTAAAGAAACTATCCTAGAAAATTATGAAAACAAGCAGTGAAGTTGCTCTAAAAACTAAGTTTGTGATGGTTGTGATCTTACCCTCACAAAGGAAAAAAGATAAAAATTCTCAAAAAAAAGAAAAAGATCAAAAGTAATGGAGATGATATTGATTGAGAGGGACCCAACATCAAGTCAGTCACCACCACCTCAAGTGGGAACCCAAACTTCGGTAAAACAAATCTCATGTCTCTTGTATTTCGAATTGCAATATTTTATTTTCACTCGATCTATTTGGTTGTGTGTGTTTGTGAGTGACGGTACTTCATGAATTTGCTACTGGACATCTCTAAACATGTATATACAAGTTTGGTTTAAACTTAACTCTTTAGGTGCACTAAACTTCATGCCATTCTTTTTTATAAGTTCCATGAAGCGGAAATTCCACAAAATCGTGCAGAGGTAATCTACTGTCGTTGTTAAATTTTAGAAAAGTCTTCTACTCATTCCTCCCTAGGTGACATCAAGATTCTTTGAATATTCTTGACTAAATTATTTTTTCAGCCAAAGAACAAAAAATATTTTTTATCCATAATTGGTTATTAGTAGAGCTGAACTCTAGAAGTAGTTAAGGAAAAAATATAGTTCTGTTGTTGTCTTAATTTATCTATGTGTTCTTATTGTACTACGAGGGACCTGTGATTTACTTCAGGAATGTCGGCTCAGTTCTTTGAATGTGCTCATAGGAGTAAGGTTGAATTACGTGTGTTCATAGGGGGTGAGTATGCGTGTGTGGGGGGCTTTGGCGTCTGTGTAATCTCAAAAAAAAAAAAAAAAATTGAGCATCCTGTGATCTTAATTGGAGTTTTCATAGTTCGCACATGAAGTTGGTTTCCATAGGATACATTGCCCAACAAAAAAAGGGTAAGGGCCTGTTTGGAATGGAGGAATATAAAATAGAGGAATGGTAGGAAACACAGTAATAAGGTGCAAAGAGTGTGGGGAAAAACAGAGGAATGAAAAATGTAGGAAGATACAAATAGAGGTGTTTGGAACGCAGGAATTTATAACACGGGATTTCCAAAATGTAAGGTATAACTAAAGAGGTGAATATTTGATTTGTTCTTATTTTGAATCTTTACGAGTACAAAGCTAAATTTTAATTATAGCAAATAAACATATGCGATTATTACTCTTTTCTCGTGAATCTGCATGATAATTTACTCCGATGACATGATATATGAGAAAGAGAAAATAGTAACCGAAGTGCATAAGAAAATAGTAACAGAAGTGCAGGATTATTGATTACGATTATTAAAAGGAAAAGAATTCGTAACTGACATCCTAAAACCACGGCCAGCGGCCCAGGCCTTCTACGTACGGCAAGGATGATGATTTGTTTATTCCTAAGAATCCTAGCTAACCCGTCGAAGCCTCCGCTTCCTCTCTCCACGGGCGACGGACGACGTGATTTGCCTCGGACTTCCGCGAAACCATCAGCTCGGACTGGATTCTTTATTTCCTGCGTTTTTGCGAGCGAATCCTTCCTTTCCTCTCGGAACGGGAAGGCTGTTTTCCTTCATTCCAAACACTAATGACGTCGCAAACTATAGGAATGGATTTCCTTCAAAATTCCTGCAAAAATACTCCATTCCAAAGGGGCCTAAAAGTTTGAGGATTAGAACCGTCATTGGAAGTTTAGGGGTGAAAGCGAGGCTAATAAGCGCTATTTTAAAGACTAAAATGCTATTCCACGAATAAGCAATATATGGCTAAATTTTGATGACCTAACAATTAGTGCTAGGTTATGGAAATGGAGCATTATTAGGTAGCTAAGTATATAAGGGTTCCAAACATGCTCTGTGCTGCAAGAATAACGGGAAATTGCTAGCGTCACACTGAGTACGTAACCGCAAATCTTTCGAGCCTTTGCAGGTACCTGCGCCTAGTGACGATTGACTGACGACGAGAACACACCGATCAGGCTACATCATGTGGGCACTGTGAGTGATAATGCAGCAGGGTCGATCGATCAGGATAAACCATGGTGCCGCACCACCGCACCCTCTTTTCGCACGCGAAAACGTTAACCGGCACCCGGCACGGCATCGTGCATGGTCGAAGGCAACGTGCACTGTGACTGATGGCGCCATGCATGCCGCCAATGGCCAAGGCCAACCAATCCAAGCGAGGTGCCGAGGTGGTCAATGGCGACGTATGGATCCTCCACTCCACTCGTGCCCAGTGCGCCAGTGGCCATAAACAATTGCGAAGCACGGCACGGGCAGAGAGTGACGAGGCATACCGGCGACAAGAGGCGCGCGTCATGGCGGGCGCCGTGCCGGCCGAGGTTCTGCCCAGCGACGTGAGCAGCAAGGGCTACGGCGGCGCCAAGCACCTGCAGCTGCCGCCGTCGAAGCAGCAGCAGCCTGATGTCGAGGCCGAGAGCGAGTGGTACGAGGAGGAGATCGACGACGACCTCAAGCTGTGCTACGCGCTTAACAGGTGAAGCTTGACAGTTTCGCACGCACGCAAACGTGATTTCGATGTCGTTTTTGCCGTGAATATGGAGAGGAGGATCGGAGGCAAATTAACAGTGTGACTGAGGCGCTAGCTGTTGGTTTCGTTTCGCTGCCCCAGCGTGCTGCACCGAGGGCCGAGCAAGTACCAGGAGATCGTGCTCCTCGACACGAAGCATTTTGGCAAGGTACGTCGTTGCAGTTCAGTTGGATCGATCGACGATCAATCTCACGTCCTTATACCGGCCGTTTTATTCTCTGTTTTGTTTCCTTCAGTATGTGAATATGATCTTGTTGCTTAAACAACATTGTCGGTAGCATTTTCAGGCTTTGATAATCGACGGGAAGGTGCAGAGCACGGAGATGGACGAGTTCATCTACCACGAGTCCTTGATACACCCACCTCTGCTCTTCCATCCAAAGTACTAGTGTACTACCACTACCACTCACTCACTCAGATAAGTAGTGATAAGAGATTGCCAGTCAGTTAATTCTTGCCTGCGCTATTTCTCACCACTCGAAAGTTCAAATCAAGCACCAAATTTCTGCAGTAGTTGACTTGTAATTCTTGGCCGTGCAACTTTTAACTTCGGAAACAATTTCAATTTTCTGGACTGACCACTCTTGTATTCCGATGGACTAGCATTTTCGCACAATATTAACAGCTGATCAACATCCTGCGCTGATCCTTTGCGGCTGTCTCATCAGCCCAGAGACGGTGTTCATCATGGGAGGAGGCGAGGGCTCTGCGGCAAGGGAGGTCCTGAGGCACAAGACCGTTCAAAGGGTGGTCATGTGCGACATAGATCAGGAGGTAGTGGACTTCTGCCGAACGTACCTGACGGTGAACCGCCAAGCGTTCAGCAGCGAAAAGCTCTGCCTCATCATCAATGACGCCAGGTGTGTATGTATCTCATTGCTAATTGCTTAAGAAAAAGATGTCAAATTTGCAGTTTTGTTCCTAAAAATAATATTGGACAGGTATATCACAACAGTTCATGGGAGGTGTTTGGGATTGGACCTTGGTTTAAGTAGTTTGTAATAAGTGGCGTGATTCTAGATGAAGCCGGATTTTTATGCATGCAGGGCTGAGCTGGAGAAGAGCAAGGAGAAGTTTGACGTGATAGTAGGAGACCTGGCAGATCCAGTGGAAGGAGGTCCCTGCTATCAGCTGTACACCAAATCGTTCTACGAGCTTATCGTAAAGCCCAAGCTTAATGACCAGGGCATCTTCGTCACCCAGGTAGTACAAGTGTAATCCACATTCCCCTACTTCAGAAATCACAGCAGTTGTAGCTTCAACATGTCAGTCTGATGGAAAATTGCTGATGATTTGCACGATCCCAATAGGCTGGACCTGCTGGTGTTCTCACTCACAGACAAGTCTTCTCATCGATTTACAACACCCTTAGGAATGTCTTCAAATGTGAGTGTTGTTGATTTTTTTTATGGAGCGACGTACCTTATTTCTTCAGCACCTCTTGTTAACGGGATGACAATTGACAAGGACCAAATGTCATCTTTTTAAGCTTGTAACCGTTTGCCAGTTACGCTGTGCTACAGATGTTCGCAGACACCTGGGGATGGGTCATGCTAATCTCGCACTGTCATGAACTTATTATGTGTTGTTTTGTTTAGACATTCCAGTTTCATGCAGCCCTAGCATTTTTTAGGCCTCGGACCATCCATTCGATCTCACTCCTCAGAAGATCAACGAAAGAATCAGTGACAGGATCGAGGGAGAGCTCGCCTACCTGAGCGGGGAGTTCTTCATTTCCTCAACCACATTGAACAAGAGCGTTCATCAGTCGTAAGTAGTGTTCCTATGTTCAGTTAATCAGGCACCCAACTGGTCATTACACCTATGCACTTTCAATGTGTAATATGCTCTCCTGATTTGCATTGTTGATACAGGTTGCTGAATGAGACACATGTATACACCGAGGATGATGCGAGGTTCATCTACGGGCAGGGAAAGGCATGTCGCGCTGTCAGTTCATAACTGTGTAGAGGTGGGACTTGGGCCAGGCCGGGCTGGCACGGCATACACTCTTGCGGAGCACATGGCCCGTGGCACGCCAGCATACCTTTAGGTCGTGCCGGCCCCAAGTACGGCCGTCAAAACTATATTGTTCGCTTGTTCTATCTTGATTTTGTTTCAGCCTATTCTTTCTCACAGGACATTATTGAATCAACCAATATCTTTGCTAGCTTTCTTTTTTTTCGCTCGTGATATAAAATATATATATCTTGTGTGTAATATTCTAATAAAAGTTGTAACGATTTTCATAATCTATTCAAGAATTAGACGAGAGGTGGTATAGTAAATGCTAGAAAATTGCATCTTAGAGTTGTAGAAGTGATGTGCTATTTTTGTGCCGTCTTGGCCCAAACACGACCCAAAATGTGGATCGGACTATGTAGCCTTTGTAAGTGCAATCAAGCTCTAAGTGGGTTTTGGCGTTGATGACCACCGAATTAGGGGACTAATGAGATTCTGAAGATGATGACATGCAGGGATTAAAATGTGGAGTTGATGTACACGGGTTCAAAGGCACCCAATAAGCTAGATGGTGGTGTTTCCGGATCAAGGCGTTTAAATTATTTCATATTTTGAATCTTGAGTTTAAGAAACGCCGTACTATTAAGAGGGATCCTAGGATTTCTCGGTACACCGTGGACCAAGTGCTCTAATTCTTAAATCCGGACACTAAACATCACTCCAAGCGACCGGCCAGCAATTCCACTTGAATCTCACCTTTTCTTTGTCGGGCCTGCTTGGCGGCGGTGGCGCGGTAGTGCGGCGGTGCCGCGTGTCGATCTTGGCGGTGCCACACTTAAATCCTACCGTTGGGTCCGTGGGGTATAAATACCCATTCTACCCCTCCCACAACGGTCACCTGGCTCACTTCATCTTCTTCCTCGAGCAGACAGCCAGAAAGACCTCTTGCTCTCTCTCTCACTCCTCCATTGAAGCACCTTGAGCTCCCCACTCAATCTCTCACTTTCCACCAGGGATTTTTGAGGGAAAAGGCGGCAAACTTCGATTGGAGGTCGGATCTGCTACTTCCTTCACTCAAAAGAGCATTTGGTTCACGTTTGGCCGGAACCCTAGGGTTCTTTACTCTTGGAGCTTGCTCCTAGACGGCTAGGCGTCGCCCTTGAGCTTGCCCCCTTCGTGTGGCAGCCTTGGGAGGTTTGTAACCTCACTCAACAGCAATACATTACCCCACATCTCTAGGGTTAACTCCCTAGACTTGTGAACGAGGGAAAAAAGCAAGCCGGCGGGCAAGCTAAGCCTTGTGTGGCAACCTCAACAACTGGGCGTAACCCGGCTGTGTGTGGTGCGGCCGAACCCGCAGGTCAAATCCTTGTGTCACTGTCCCCTTTACTTTCTTGCATATTTTGTCTTGTGAGTTAGGGCTTCGATCCGATCTGCTTGGTTGCAGGTTTTACTGTCGCCTTTGGCTAGTTTTACGTGAAATACACGTGTGCGGGAACAAAGGTGAACCACCATCTCAAAGAACACTCTCACGAGATCCACCTTGAGGGTCATACGTGAAGTGACCATGGCGATGCCGCCGATGGGCCAAGGCAGAGGCGGTGCAGCGCCTACTGGCGAGAGAAGTCCATTCTCTGTCTCTGTCTCTGTCTCATCCGGTTTCAGCGGCGGTGCAGCGCCTATCTGTGGCGATGCCGGCGCATATCTATCTTGACGGTATGCTAAAGTTTTTAACAGTCGATATTTGGGGTCAACCTATTCACCCCCTAGGCTTCCATCGGATCCTACAAGTGGTATCAAAGATAGGATACTTATTGACTTATAAAGGCACGCTTCACGCGTGAAGGGCCCAAGAAATATTTATGGAAGTATGGTGCCGGAGGGATTGAGAAGAGGAGGCAAGCCGACCATCCCGTGGAGGATGTGGAGGGATGTGGAGGCCGGCTATGACATGCAAAAGAGCTTTCTGCGATACGACCCGGCGAGAGCACCATCAAGGGTGATGGTACCGATCCCTAGAGAAAAGCATCTTCGCAAGACAGAGAGAAGAAACGCTAGAAGGCAAGAGCGAGAAAAGAAAAGACTAGAAGAGCAAGCTAGTGTCAAGCTTCAACTGTGCAGCGAGAAGCTTCAAAGAAAAGATCAAAAAAAGATGATTCGTGAGGCAAGAGCTGCTAGGAGGGCAGCAAAGGGAAAAGAAAAGGCAAGAAGAGGAAGCGGAGTCAAGTGAGCTATCAAGTAGCTCCGAAGGCGGAGATGATGACATCTCCTACAACAAGAACAAGAAGAAGAAGAAAAAAAAAAAGGATGAGTGCGGCGTCAACAACAACAAGTTTGTCGCCATATCCTTTAACTACTCTTCTTATAAGAAGTCCTTTATCAATGTGCCTCGGGGAAAGTTGCCCGTTTCGATGGGACCAACTACATTGATGGGAGAAATCAAGAATCAAGGATGGACTTGGACACAAGCATGGAAACAAAACCAATGGTCGAAAAGGCTGATCAATGGTGTTGAATGTGTCAAATTCTTGAGCAAAAGCACGGTGGGTGCGAGAGACCTGCACGGGCGTTGGACACAAGCCAACCCGAAAAGAGCTGGTGTTGAATGTCTGGCCTGTAGGTACAGCGATGGACACGCGGGACGGGCGCAGTGCATGCGCCCCCAAGAAAAAGAGAAGGTCACCTACAGCGCCTCGGCTTAGAATAGACCCAAGAAGATGGTCCAAAAGCCTGTGAAAGAAGGTCTAGAAGTCGAGAGAATCTTGTGCCGGGCTGTTCCAAGAGGCCACTCCTATCAATCAAAGGCAAAAGCAAACAAGTTGGACTCAATCCTTGCTTTGAAGTGAAGGCAAATGACAAGTGGGAGGTGTTTGCAAAGTACATGGGCAGTGAGAGAAGACTTTATTGCAACACCTCTATATGGGTTCCCAAAGTTCTTGTGACTAAGGTAAAAGGTCCCAAGAATCTTAGGGGACCTAAACTTGTGAACTAAACTTGTTTTGCGGGGCATACTCCTCGGTGGGTCAAGTTGGGTGTTTGACGGCGGCTATACAAATCATATGACCAGGAGAAAGGAGTATGTTCTCATCATATTCCCAAACCAATGATGATAGGAACAACATAAGGTTTGGAAATGATGATGTTAGAAGTGTGATCGGTCTTGGTAACGTTGCTATCACAACCGAGCATAATATTTCGGATGTTTTGCATGTTGATTCGTTGGGATACAATTTGTTGTCGGTCTCACAATTGTGTGAGAAAGGCTACAATTGTCTCTTTACGGATGTTGGTGTGGAAGTCTTTCGCGGGGAAGGATTCCTCTGTTGTCTTCTACAGGCAAACTCAAGAATAAGCTTTACTTAGTTGATTTCAACAAAAGTGAGGCTAAGCTTGACACCTGTCTAATGGCAAAATCTAGCATGGGCTGGTTATGGCATCGCCGCGTCTAGCGAGATGTTGGCATGAGGAACTTGGCCAAAACTGCAGAAAGACAACCACATCATTGGACTAACAAATGTTGATTTTGACAAAGACGAGAATATGTGGACCTTGCCAAGCCGGAAAGCAAGTAGGTGCACCTCACCCACCAAAGAGTGTGATGACCACTACTCAACCATTGGAGTTGATACACATGGATCTCTTTGGACCGGTGGACTACCTTAGCATCGGGGGTAACAAATATGGACTTATTATTATTGATGATTACTCCCGCTTCACTTGGGTTTTCTTTGTCTTTGATAAGTGTCGGGTACAAGAGAAGGTGAAAACCTTCATCAAGAGGGCACAAAGAGAATTTGATCTACCCAGTCAAGAGAATAAGAAGTGACAATCGGACCGAATTCAAGAACACCCAAGTAGAAGAGTATCTTGATGAAGAGGGCATCAAGCATGAGTTTTCAGTTGCATATACTCCTCAACAAAATGGTGTAGTAGAGAGGAAGAACCGTACACTCATAGAGATGGCAAGGACAATGCTTGACGAGTATAAGACTTTGGACATCTTTTGGTGTGAAGCCATCAACACCGCTTGTCATGCCATCAACCGCCTCTACTTACACAAGAAACTCAAGAAGACTTCATATGACCTCTTAACCGGTAACAAGCCTAAGGTGTCATACTTTAGGGTGTTTGGGTGCAAGTGTTTCATTCTCGAACAAAAGGCCCCGAACCTCTAAGTTTGCACCTAAAGTTGATGAAGGTTTTCTTCTTGGTTACGGGTCAAATAAGCATGCCTATCGTGTTTTCAACCAAACCACCGGTAGGGTTGAAATCACTATAGATATGACATTTGATGAATCTAATGGCTCTCAAGTAGAGCAAGTTGATCAAAGTGTTATAGGAAAGGAGGATCCACCTTGTGAGGCAATCAAGCAATTGGCTATAGGAGGTATAAGGCCTCAAGAAGATCAAGCTAATGGAGAGGAGGATCCACCCGGTTGTTCGCACAAGATTCCGCCGACGTGCTTTCGATGACCAAGTGCGAAGACACGCTGCTTTGGAAGTACCGGTAGCGGCAGTGCCGCACCATCGCGCGCGGCGATGCCGCGCCATCTACGGCGGCAAGAATCGATCCACCGCATCACTGTTCAACCACTTGATCTTGCTCCAATTCTTGAAGGCGATGATGAATATGATGAAGATCAAGAAGAAAATGCGTAAGGCGTTGATCACCCACGACTACGACAAACAATTCAAGCGGGATCATCCCGTTGACAACATCCTTGGGAAGTCTTCGAAGGGAGTTACTACTCGATCTCATCTAGCGCTTTTCTGTCAACATTTCTCGTTTGTTTCATCTTTGGAACCCGAGAAAGTAGATGATGCTCTCAAGGATCCGGATTGGGTGTTGGCCATGCAAGAAGAGCTCAACAACTTCAAAAAGAAATAAAGTGTGGGAGTTGGTGAAAAGACCCAAAACTAACATCATTGGCACCAAGTGGGTCTTCCGCAACAAGCAAGATGAAGATGGGTTGGTAACAAGAAACAAGGCAAGATTGGTTGCTCAAGGCTTCACTCAAGTAGAGGGCTTGGACTTTGATGAAACCTATGCACCGGTGGCAAGACTAGAAGCAATTCACATTCTTCTAGCCTTCGCTGCCCATCATGACTTCAAGCTGTACCAAATGGATGTCAAGAGTGCATTCCTCAATGGCCCACTACAAGAGGAGGTGTATGTTGAGCAACCACCCGGTTTTGAAGACCCCAAGTTTCCCAACTATGTCTACAAGCTCCATAAGGCGCTCTATGGGCTTAAGCAAGCACCTAGAGCATGGTATGAATGCCTTAAGGAATTCTTGCTCAAACAAGGCTTTGAAATAGGCAAAGCTGATCCTACTCTCTTTACTCATAAAGTTAGCAATGATATATTTGTATGCCAAATATATGTCGATGACATAATATTTGGTAGCACTAACAATATGTATGTTGAGCAATTTAGTAGGACAATGACCAAGAGATTTGAGATGTCCATGATGGGTGAACTAAAGTACTTCCTCGGGTTTCAAGTCAAGCAAATGGAGGAAGGGACATTCATATGCCAAACAAAGTACACCCATGACATGCTAAAGAAGTTTGATATGGCTAAGGCAAAGCCAATCAAAACTCCAATGCCAAGCAATGGACATCTTGATCTTGATGAGGAGGGTCAGTAGTGGACATGAAGGTATATCGCTCCATGATTGGATCTTTGCTTTACCTTTGTGCATCTAGGCCGGACATAATGCTTAGTGTGTGTATGTGTGCTCGTTTTCAAGCCAATCCAAAGGAATGTCACAATGTATTTATTAAGAGAATCTTGAGATACTTAGTACTCACTCCTAACCTTGGCTTATGGTATCCTAAGGGTTCCAAGTTCAATTTACTTGGCTATTCAGATTCGACTATGCTTGGGTTGCAAAGTAGATCGAAAAAGCACTTGAGGGGACATGTCAATTCCTTGGGCGGTCCTTAGTGTCTTGGAGCTCTAAGAAGCAAAATTGTGTAGCCCTTTCCACCGAGGGCCGAGTATGTTGCGGCCGGTGCATCTTTGTGCTCAACTACTTTGGATGAAGCAAACCTTAAAGGATTACGGATGTCATTTCACAAAGATACCTCTTCTTTGTGACAACGAGAGTGCCATCAAACTTCGCAAATAACCCGGTAGCACACTCTAGAACAAAACACATAGACATCTATCATCACTTCTTGAGAGACCACGAACTCAAAGGAGATATCACAATTCGCCATGTGAGCACGAAAAGCAACTAGCCGATATCTTCACCAAGCCTCTCGATGAGTCAAGGTTTTGTGCTTTGTGTAGTGAACTAAACATTCTCGACTCTCGTCACTTGGTTTGAATTCCGGCCGCACATGCAATCTGTTTGAGACACTAGATCGACATAGGAAAAGCTTGTGAAAACTTTCATATTGTGTTTCAAAAGGATTTTCAAATTCTAATCCAAAATTCAATGCCATTGTTTACATCATCGATGATCCGTCCACGGCAATGAATTTTGGTGTCTTTTGTGACCAAGTTTGAGGAGAAATGAGTCAAAAGTGGCAATATATATGCGGGGGACAAGAGTTTGGAGCGGCAAAGGTGCTGCGTGCCCCTCGCGGCGGTAGTGCCGTGTAGGCACGGCGGCCAAGGCGTCTGGCTGTGGCGATTGCCGCGCCTAGGGGTTACTGTGACTCGTTCTGTCCGAACCGCTTTTGGGCCAAATCTTTCTTCTTTCCTTTTTACCCCTGGCCCAATCGGTTATTCTTCTCTCCTCTCCGCCCGACTCCCTCACGCGCCGCACTTCTTCTCTTCGCGCGGCGTGAAGGCCGCCGCCCGCCAGCTCCTGCCGCCGCCGCCGGCCGCCTGCTTCCCAGTGGCCGTCTTGCGCGCCACCGCGCCGCCGGAGTTCCTCGCTGCGTCTCCGGCCGGCGGGCTCCCCTCTCTCGAGCCCCCCGCTTTTTCTCTCCCCCTCACTCCACGAAGTCAACAGCAAGGTAAACCTAACCCTAGCTTCATGGAGTTTTGCCCGATCTATGCAATAAATTGGTTTTAGTCATGGATTAATGCTCCTAGATGCTTGATAGATGATGGGAAAGTGTTCTTGATAGTTGGAATTGCTTGGTTTAACATTGCCATGGTATAAATAATTTAGGGGGAGGGCACGGCACTGCCGTTTCCAAAGAGAACTTCACTGTTCTTGGCTGATTCAAACAAACACCCATACCTTAAATTATTTATCAAATGTTCTTGATAAACTCTGAAATTCCGGGAATCGAAAACCCATTCTATCTTTCTATTTCTTAATGAAGATGTAATCCATGCCTAAAAATCGATTTGCCATCAAAGCGTGATTTTGTCTCGAGAAATTGTGATAAGACATGTATTCTACGTGTTAGATAGATGTATTAGAAAGATTTGGGAAATGAATATTTTTGTTTGATCAAGGAGGAGCGGCGGTGCCGCGCGTGATGTGCAGCGCACTCATGCCGTGCCTCCCTGCGGCAAGGTCTTGTGTGGCCTGATTCTCACCCTGGACAGCTTGCTCAGATTGTCAAAATTCATATCCCCAATCTTTCCTCTACATATATTTAGCCATTTTACATCATATCAATTGCATTTTCTGATCAAATCCTATCTGTTGCATAGATGGATCCAGGAGGTGATCCCCATGGCAAGAGGAAGATGAGGGTGAAGGTCGTGGATAAGAGAGGCAGAGGAAGGAAGAACTTGAACAGGGCAGGTGGCAGTGGGGTCACTGGGCTTGCTTGAGGAGCAAAGAAGCAGCTAGTATATGGATACACCATTATGCCACCGGAGACCAAGGCACCCCCGAGCACTGTCTGTCTATGGCCGGCGGCTACATGCACGGCAGTTGAGGGTGTATATGAGATGGCAGCCCCTATCAATGATCCACCTATTCCGGTGGTGAGCTACTTCAAGAAGCAGAGAGAAGTGGCAGATGCTAGAGCATACAATGTGTACAATGATGAGCAGACTGATGGCATAGATGAGAGGTTTTGGGCAGCATTCCACTCAAACTTCTACATGACTGTCCTCTTTCACTCCACCAAGAGCAAGATCACCACGATGCATTATATTGACTTTGAGAGGATGGCTGATAAGGAGGAGGATGCTTTCAATGAGGCAATTGAGGCTTGTGATAGATTTGAGCTGACAGACATCATGTCTTTCAAGCATGATTGGAATGAAGAAATCCTCGGTCGGTTCCATGCTACCTATTCTTGGGGACAAATGAGACACCATTCACTGGATGCCCGGCGGGAGGCACTACGAGTTGACTTTGTCACATTCGTCGAGATACTTGGCTTTGGGGCTGATCACAGGCATTATAATGCACATTCATGAGATTGACCCCATTGAAGCCAAGGCCATCAAGGATTGCTGGGCAGATCCAAAGTTACTGGGAAAAAGGAAGGGGTTGAAGGACTTCTTCTATGTGATGAACAACCTCTGCAGATGCACCATTGATCCCAAGGATGGGGCGGCCTCTGATGTGAATGGCTATGCTAGGAATGTTTTTGCTCACTTCAAGAATGATGAAACTTTCAATGTTGGAAAGTTTATTTGGAGGCAGCTAGCTAATGCCATGGATGATGCTAGGAGAAATCTACCGTATGCTTCTTACCTCATGTTCATGATTGAGAGGGTCACAAGGAATATCTATCCCAAGGACTGCTTTCATACAGTCTACAATATTGAGAAGACTCATGGTTTGGAGGGTGGGAAGACCAGTGGCAGATCCAGACCCACAACAGGAGGCACCTCAGCTGGTAGAGAGGACTTGGAGGAGCCCTCGAGTTCTAGGCCCAGGAGGCACAGTGGTTCTCGATCCAAGATCAAGAAGTGGATCAAGGCCATATTTGGGCACTGCTCTTATGCATCTCAGCAGACCTATGAGATGCGCAGGGAGGTGAGACAAGCCTTCAAGAGTGTTAGGGAGAAGCAAGGACTCCCAGTTCCTCCTTCTATCCCTAGACCACCTCCGTACGACCTTCCAGAGTTGTCAGCCACCAGCAGCTCAGACCAGGACCTTTCAGACCTGCTTGGTTCCTTCTCTCAGCAGATTCCACCTCGTCGCTCTACCCGTCGCTCTGTGCAGACCAGTGCTATTATTTCAGAGGAGGACGAGGACACAGCTTCCAGCCGTGAGGACACCAGTGAGGAGTGACTCCGCTTCTTTTCTTCTCTTTTCTATGATCTTTTTGGTGCTTGACGCCAAAGGGGGAGAAAATTAGAAGAAATGAGGGGGGTCAAACTTTTCGACGCCCTGGAGTTGGTTCGAGGATGATGCAAAGCAGCCGGATCTTGAGTTTAGAGCTTTTTGAGAGTAGCTTGTTAGGTGTGAGTTTGAGAGAAACTCTATTTTATGTAATAATGCCACCTATGACTTGTTATTTCTCGAATTTGGTCGTTGGTTGCTTAAACTCTGTTTTATATAATCTGCTGCCTGCTTAGCTTATTTAATCCTGTCATATATGCTGTGGTATTGATTACATGCATGCATGTCTCGGCGATAGGCGCTGGCAAAGTGCCGCTTTTCCCGGGCGCTGGCAAAGGCCACGCACATCGATGCGACAGACAATCTTGTTGTGCTCTGATCAGTTTCTGTCGTCATATGCATCACGGATATATTTTATGACACCCTGTTGAGCACCCCACAGCAACCATGGATGTAGGGGGAGGCCTTGCACACTTTCTAAATGTGTGACTTGACTTTCATGTCAAAAATTGAGAATTCAAATCTCACTCACACATTTAGGGGGAGGCCTCACTATACCTAAATATGTGAAATTGACCTTTTTATGTCAATATTGAGAATTCAAAACTCACTCACATATTTAGGGGGAGGTTCCTACATTCTTGGTCTTCAAAATCTAAGTTTGACTTTACATCTTATGTAAGCTCTAATTTGGTTGTCATCAATCACCAAAAAGGGGAGATTGTAAGTGCAATCAAGCTCTAAGTGGGTTTTGGCGTTGATGACCACCGAATTAGGGGACTAATGAGATTTACGAAGATGACATGCGAGGGGATTAAAATGTGGAGTTGATGTACAAAGGTTCAAAGGCACCCAATAAGCTAGATGGTGGGTGTTTAGGATCAAGGCGTTTAAATTATTTCATATTTTGAATCTTGAGTTTAGGAAACGCCGTACTATTAAGAGGGATCCTAGGATTCTCGGGTACTGTGGACCAAGTGCTCTAATTCTTAAATCCGGACACTAAACATCACTCCAAGCGACCGGCCCAAAGCAATTCCACTTGAATCTCACCTTTTGTTGTCGGGCTGCGCGGAGTGCGGCGCATGGCGCTTGCGGCGATGCCGCGCGTGTAGGTGCGGCGGTGCCACACTTAAATCCTACCGTTGGGTCCGTGGGGTATAAATACCCATTCTACCTCTCCCACAACGGTCACCTGGCTCACTTCATCTTCTTCCTCGAGCAGACAGCCAGAAAGACCTCTTGCTCTCTCTCTCACTCCTCCATTGAAGCACCTTGAGCTCCCCACTCAATCTCTCACTTCCCACGGGGATTTTTTGAGGGAAAAGGCAACAAACTTCGATTGGAGGCCGGATCTACTACTTTCCCCACTCAAAAGAGCATTTGGTTCACGTTTGGCGGAACCCTAGGGTTCTTTACTCTTGGAGCTTGCTCCTAGACGGCTAGGCGGCGTCGCCCTTGAGCTTGCCCCCTTCGTGTGGCAGCCTTGGGAGGTTTGTAACCTCACTCAACAAAGAATACATTACCCCACATCTCTAGGGTTAACTCCTAGACTTGTGAACGAGGGAAAAAGCAAGCCGGTGGGCAAGCTAAGCCTTGTGTGGCAACCTCAACAACGTGGACGTAACCCAGCCTGTGTGGTGCGGCAAACCACGGGTCAAATCCTTGTGTCACCTGTCCCCTTTACTTTCTTGCATATTTTGTCGTGTGAGTTAGGGCTTCGACCCGACCGCTTGGTTGCGGGGTTTTACGTCACCTTTGGCTAGTTTTACGTGAAATACCGCGGTGCGGGAACAAAGGTAAACCACCATCTCAAAGAACACGACTCACAGATCCACCTCGAGGTCACTTACGTGAAGTGACCAGCGGGAATACCGCGACGTGGGCCTTGGCGGCCGCGCCCGCCTGGCCGAGAGAAGTCCATTCTTTGTCTCGTCTGCATGCAGCCGTTTTCACTTGGCGGCGGCTATACGCTGGCAAAGGCCGCGCATATCCTGATCGACGGTGTGCTAAAGTTTTTAACAGGTCGATATTTGGGGGTCAGCCTATTCACCCCCCCCCCTCTAGGCTTCCATCAGATCCTACAGCCTTCCATGCCGAGATCCTAGCGGCACGACCCAAACACGTCGCCAAAGTACGTGTTGTGAAGGCAATACCCTCTTGTGAAGGAGATCCTTTTCTACGTCGACTTTATTCAAGAGTTGCACGCTTCGACGACATTTTTTTATTTTGGATTTTGGATGTAATTCGTCTATTTTATTTTTCAAGTCTAGTGTGTAGTGCCAACTCTGCAAATGCAACATTTGAGAAGGGGTGTTAAGGTATAATAGTCAAAGGGCATTAGTGTAATCTCTCCTAGTTTAGGGTTTTACTAAGTCTCCCTTGTACTCTATATATTCTCCCCTTTGGGCCTCAATAGTAATCAATTCAGTTGTCTCATTCTCTCTTCGTAGCAGTTCAGACTCTGCTGCTGGAACCTCTTTGTTGCTCTTGGGCTGCTCTTTCATCTTCCACTCTCCTTCAAACTTCTGCTTTATTAGCTTCACTTCATCTTTGAATCTTAACAACGCTATCTCAATGAGTTGGACTTTGAACTCAAGACGCTTTATCAGGGATCTCAGAACTTCAGCCTCATGTTCTGTCATAGATTTAGCATCCTTTCCGATCCTCCTCAACTCCAACAAAACTTCTTTTGCTTCAAGATCCAAGCGGTGAAGTAACCTCAAAGCGATTCATTGCTAATTCAACCTTCATAGGGAGTCCATTTGCATCCCTTGACACCTGCTCCATTATCTTCTCAAAGTCTGGATCAACTATTAAGAGAAAAGAATAACACTTTAGATTACAATAATTCAAAAATAAAAAAAATAAAATAACAGTCAATACTCACTACCATGTGAGTCGACAATGAAGTGGCCCTTGAATAGTCCTAATTGATAGCATGCCCACAAAAGCCATAAAAGAAGAACTTGTTTACTTCATCCTTGAACCTATATATAAGAGAATTATACTTTGCATGGTTAATTGCCAGAATACAACACCCGAACATAAATTGCCACAATACAACAACCCAAAGCATAAAATTGCCAAAAAATACAACAGCCCAACACAAAATTGCCAGAAGACAACAGCCCAGCGTAAAATTTAAATATATGCGAAAAGAGTACACACCCCTTCCTTTACATGGTGAACTGCCTAGCTGTGGCATAACCGCCTACGTGCGGCGTTGGGTTATAAGCCGAGTACGGAGTTTTGTAACGGCATCGATGAACTGAAACCCAAATTTGAACTCTAAATATTTCTCCGCCCAAACTCTGTTCCTGCTGAATCTATCCAAACTCTATGCTATTCTTTCCCAAATTCCAATCCAGTTATCTCTAGATCGTTACAATTGGTATCTAGCTCCTGTGAATTGGCGATTAAATTTTTTCCCCCAATTCGCTCTGGCTCCCGCTCGCAAACCGTAGGATCTGATGGAAGCCTAGAGGGGGTGAATAGACTTACCCCTTGAAAGTGACATGTTAAAACTTAAACAACACCATCAATACAGGATGCGTGGCACTGCCTCGTGCAATAGACAGAAACAAAGCTGACAAAGTAGACGAAGAAGCTGGCGCGGCACTGCCGCGTCCACGAGCGGCACTACCGCGGGTGGCAGAGGTATATATGACAGAAAAGTAAATATATCAACTAGAATGGGAAGCTAGTTATTCCTCCTTATTATCGCACACAAGTACTTCAACGAAAAACTAACCAAATTTACCCAAAACCCAAGCAACAAGATAGATCGGGGACTAAACCCTATCTCACAAGAATATATATGCAAAATGTAAAGAACACAAGTGGCACAAGAATTTATCCCGTGGTTCACCGTCGCCACAAAGGCTGGGTTGCCTCCACGTTGTTGAGGTTGCTACACAAGGCTTAGCTTGCCACAAAGGCTTGCTTTTTTCCTCGTTCACAAGTCTAGGGAGCAAACCCTAGAGATGTGCGGTAATGTATTGATTTTGTGTGAGGTTACAAACCTCCCAAGGCTGCCACACGAAGGGGGGCAAGCTCAAGGGCGACGTCTAGCCGTCTAGGAGCAAGCTCCAAGAGTAAAGAATCCTAGGGTTCCGGCCAAACGTGAACCAAATGCTCTTTTGAGTGGGGGAAGTAGTAGATCCGGTCTCCAATCGAAGTTTGCTGCCTTTTCTCTGAAGAATCCGTGGTGGGAAGTGAGAGATTGAGTGGGGAGCTCAAGGTGCATCAATGAAGGAGTAAGAGAGAGCAAGAGGTGAGTTCCTGGCTTTCTGCTTGAGGTAGAAGATGAAGTGAACCAGGTTGCCATTGTGGGAGGGGTAGGAGAGGTATTTATACCCGACGGCTCCCAACGGTCAGTTAAGTGTGGCACTGCCGCACCAGCCAGAACAACAAAGTGTGAAGAATGTCGTTTGCTGACTGTTTTGGCTTGGAGTTGTGTTTTTGGCTGGATTTGAGCTTTAAGCATTTAGTCCACATGTAGCCAAGAGTCCTAAGATCCCTCTTGATAGTACGGCGTTTTCTAAACTCAATATTCAAAATATAAAAGAATTTAAATGCCTTGATCCGGAAAAACCATCATCTAGCTCATGAGATGCCTTTGCACTGTACATCAACTCCTTATTTTATTTTCTCGCATATCATCTCCACAAATCTCATTAGTCCCCTAATTCGGTGGTCATCAACGCCAAAACCCACATAGAGCTTGATTGCACTTACACAAACCCACCAAATTCCAAGTAGAGATGGCTCAATCCATGGAGGATCTGGCGAGTAAGATGGAGGATATGGCTAAGCAACTCGGCACCATCTCAAACTTTGGGTACCCCTTCACACCACCAAGATTCCTCATCACATCAAATCCTATTTGCAAAGTGCCAAATTCAAGTACTATAGTGCCAAATTTCAAGTACTACAATTGTCAAATTCAAGTACTACAAAGGCCACAATGCCAAATTCGATACTACAAGATTGAATTTCAGGGTAATAAACAGGCCCATTGTTCGCTTGCTCTAGCTTCATCTTGTTTCAAATTTTATTCTTCCTCACGAGGACATTATTGAATCATCCAATATCTTTGCTAGCTTTCTTTTTTTTCGCCGTGATATAAAATATACATATCTTGTGTGTAATATTCTAATAAAAGTTGTAACGATTTTCATAATCTATTCAAGAATTAGACGGAAGGTGGTATAGTAAATGCTAGAAAATGGCATCTTAGAGTTGTAGAAGTGTCTATGTGCTATTTACGTACCGTACTGGCCCGAACACGACCCAAAATGTGGGTCGGACTATGTAGCCCGCCATGCCGAGATCCTAGCGGCACGACCCCATGTTTGTCTTGTGTTGACACGACACACAATATTTTGGGTCGTATCGTGCTTTGGGCCATGCCATGACCCGCCCTCAAATAGCTTGGCCCAAGTCTTACCTCTAATAGGAAGGCAACTACTCTAAATGCCAAAATAATGCTCCATCCCAAAAAACAAATATTTTTGGTTTTTTCTAAGATAAACTATCTAAAATTTAACTGAACTTATATAGTACGAAAAATATCAAAATTTTAACTAAAATATTATTTGTTTTTTTAGGACAGAGGGAGTAGGAAAGAAATATTGTGGTGACAAAAAGTTGTGCGTGTTAGCTTTATCCATTCCCCGCCCCTACCCGATTTTCTTTGGAAATAAACACCGCTACGAGAAATCCGATACTGAAAGCTAAACAAAAAATGCAACCAGAAGCAAACATTCAGGGGGGGGCGGGGATTGGAATACACAGTACCATACATTACACTTCTTTCAAATATTTTTCATAATCCGGATGCTGGTTATATTCTGTGTGTTGCACGATTTGCTGTTTGATTTCTCGAAGTGCCAAAGTTATAGTGGCAAATGAAGGCCTGCCTGAAGGTTCTGCATCCCACGTTCGGCAGATGAGATCAGTCAGGGCAGTAGGATATGCATCACGTCCTGGGAGTTTTGGCCTTAATGTTCCATTTGCAACGTTCAGCGCAATCTGTGAAAACACATTACAAAAAGCATGTCACTAGGAGTACTTACTTTATGAACAAAGTATCAGCCGGTATATCACAAATTTTCAGTCGAGAAAGTTGAGAATGCAGCTAGGCTCTGCCAAGTAAAATTCAAGCATCATGTCATGAATGTTGAACAATTTTGTAGGCACTGTCTCCATGTTCTGAACGAGTAAGGATGTGAATCACCTTGCTAGGACCATAGTTTGTTTCAATGTATGGATGCTCTGCAGTTATCAGCTCATTCAGCACGATGCCGAAGCTGTAGACGTCGCATTTCTCCGTGTACGGTTCGCAGCGAATCACCTCCGGAGCCATGTACACATAGGTCCCTAATAAAAATGTTGAATTTTTGGGAGAAAACATCAATCAGCAAGAACTCGGGTGCGCAGATGCATGTTTCTGCTGTTCTGCAATGTGATCTCGTACCGGTTTCTCCGGTGAGCGCCTCCTTCCCGTCCGGCAAGAACCTGGCGTGGCCAAAGTCCGTGACCCGCGCGCGCAGGTCAGCATCCAGGAGCACGTTGCTGGGCTTGAGGTCGCGGTGCAAGACCCTGGGCGTCTGCGCGTGGAGGTGCCGCATGGCCAGCGCGATCTCCAGCGCCCTGCTCACCCTGTCCACCAGCGGCGGCGGCGGCGGCGACGACAACGACGCCCGCGGGCGGCGCTCCCGTCCCCGTGCAGCCACTCCCCAGCGTGGCCCCGCTCAGGAGCTCGGTCACGAGGAAGCAGGTGTCGGGCGGACGCAGGCACGCGCCCAGCAGGCGCACCACGTGCGGGTGCCGCTGGCGCGACAGCACGTCGGCCTCCTGCGCGAAGAAGGCCTCGCCGCCGGGGTTGAGAGGAAGAACTCAGGTCGCACCCACTTCACCGCGACGTCGAGCCCCCGCCATGTCGCCCGGTGGATGTCCGCCGTCGTGCCCCGGCCTATCACCTCGTGCAGCTCGATCTGTTCCATTGATTCCATGGCCGAAGCACGCACGAGTCGGTCAGGCGGTTTGCTTACTGCGAGTTGGTGATATATTGGTTGTTAGTTACCTCGTCCGGCACGACGGACCAGCCGTGCTGCACCGCTAGGTCGCGCGTGGCGGCCAGGTACGGATCGTCGGAGGGCGGCGCCTCCGCTGGGTCGTCTTCGTCCGCGTCAATCGGCGTCATCCGCCGTCGTGGGTCGGCGTCGGCGTCGCCGTGCGGCGGTGGCGCGCCGTTGGTGATGAGGTGCAGGAAGCCGTGCTCCTGGGCGACCTCGAGGCAGAACCTGAGGTATTCCTGCGTGCTCTCCAACCGGGCCTTGTACGTCTCCTTGAGATCCCTCTGCCTCCCGAGCTCCTCCATCAGCTTCGCGACCTTGGCAACGCATCACGGCGCACCAGGCGTGTGATTCTAAAGCAGAGCACGAAACGACTGCGAAAAACAACTACGTACAGTACAGACCATTCCATCAGGCGCCCTGATTGATGCCGGATGCGTATGCGTGCCGTACCTGCTCGCTGGAACGGTGGTTCTGTGAGGGCGGCGTGGAGAAGAACCCCGAGAGGCGGCCGATGAGGCCGCGGTGCTCATCTTCCCGCTCATCGGCGATGGATCGCAGTTCAAAGTTCAGACCGTGTTATCCGTTGAGCCGGTTGAGCGTTTCCTGCCTTAAGGAACAAAAGAGAAGCGAGTTGGCGTAGCTGGGATAGTGGCATGGCGCCGTGAAGATCTTCCAGCAGGAACAAAGCTATTCGCGTAGCATAGCGCGTCGCGGCGGCCAGCCCACCGATGGATTCGGCAAACGGACAAGAGTAGCGGCGATTCCACCAATGCGGTTTCGTTGACATATTTGGATTTCTGTTGATAGTACTGTAGTAGTATGGGCTGACTGCTTCTTGTAAGCACAGCAACAGTGGTTTTATCAAAGTCTGCAGTCCGCACTGCTAGCTCCGGCCTCCGGCTGCACGATGTTCTTCTTGTTGGACTGTTGTGCATGCAATACAACCTTTTTTGGATGTAATCATGGTATACAGTTTTTTTTTTTTTTTAATAAAGGGCTACATGTTTTATAACCCAGAGAGGGAGCAAAGAAAAAATCAATTCAAAACTTTAATTTTAGTATTATTCATCCCATTCAAAGAAATGAAGTATTACTCCAAATATCTTCATCCTCTAGGTTCAGATCCAAAGTTCACAACATACGGACTGTTATATGGTCTGAGTTCAGTCATAAATGATGCCATTTGGCAACGAATGCTACAATTTCTTTTAAACTTAGTGTAACAAAATAAGTATTATGAATCCATTCAAATTATAAAGTATGACTCCAAAACCATTCATTTTCTTATTCAAAAAGAGATCCAAATATCACTTCAAAATACATGCTTTATTCTATGTCCTAAGAACCTTAAATTTGATTTCTTTGCCAAATTTTTTGGCAGCGAATGGTTAAGATTGGGTTGAAAAATTCAAAAAGTATTATTCCAAAATAATAATCAACAATAATTAAGAAAAATAGCCAGTTGAATTACTCATTCCATGCTTGAGGGGTAATTTAGTTTTTTTTACCTTTTATTTTTACTAAAAGTTGCTTTTTGTACATGGCAGCCATATATTCTGGTATTGTAAAGCACGAGCAACTCTAAAAAAATAGTTTTTTTTTTATTTTTGAAATTTCACGGTAGTAACCTCACAAAAACGTTCTTTATATATCTTTTTAAACAGGTGTATACAAACTCTATCTCTTTGAGCACCACGGAAGGGTTGAACCTGGTAGATCTGGATATTCACCAAGTCACGTATATGCCTCGTTGTCAACTAGAAGTCAAAATTTAGATATTGTTTTTTTAATTTGGATATTGGGTTTTTATTTCTCACCTGTAATTGCGACTGTACTCGTGGTCTCGTGGACCTATAATTGCTATCCGTGGACCTGGGCCGAGTTCAGTTGGGCCGGACCCTGGATCGGCTAACGCAAATATGCAGATATGAAACACAAACGTTTGTGCATTTCGTTTGAGAAATAAATCAATCAATAAATAAACAAGGGATTTTTTCTGCAAAAGTTTTGCGTTGGGATTAGAGCTAAAGTTTGGATCCAGTTGTCCGGTGTTTTATTAAATTTAACAACTCACCCCAATGGTCATTTTTAGTCGAGAGAATGGGTCATTAAATTAATTATCTATGAATCAAATGGAATTGAATTTTTTTAATTGAGTGGGTGTTTCATGTTTCATTTCAAAATAAGATGTGTCAATTTTGAAAATAATGATATGAAACTCTCCATTAAGACTAACCTTAGTGGGAATTTTGTTTGTGTTTCATTTGCATTTAATATTGTGACACATCAGTAGATTTGATGATTTGATAGATTAATAATAAGGTAGGTCTCAGTGAAGAGTTTCATAATATTATTTCTAAAAATTATCATGACATACAAAATGAAATAGGTATGGATAAAACCCTCACTTTCAATGAAAAGTTTCATTCTATATGGTTTACGATTTATAAAGAGTTTGTAATCATGTTCAAAAGAATTTCACGCAATGTAAATGTGGGTGGTTAATTCATATACATACAGTACAAGACTAATAATTAGTATACGATAACTCTCTTGTGTCACCTCACTATGCCTGGCCCCGTGCAATTTGTCCGCACGAGACATGAACCAATCAATGGATGAATGGCAAGCCGAGCTGGCCAGGGTCCGGTCGCCCGCCTCATCGTGTCTCTAATAATTTGGTCCGGTTGCTTGGACGCTCGCTCATGCCAAACTCTGCTTAAGTGTACCACATCATCTTGTCCATGAAAATGACACGCTGTTGCACAACATCAGCACTGGGCGCCCATGCCATTTCAGCTATGCGTCCGTCGTCCGCGCCCGCGCGGTGACTTGATCATTTGCCCGGGCCGGCAGACGGGCAAATGATCAATCACACGACGCCCCGGCACCACCATAGGTGATGGCCGGGCAAATAATGGCCTCTGCCGCGTCCGACCCCGGTTGGTGGTGGCGCGTCGAGTCGAGCCTCGAGGCGAACGCGAGAGTGAAGGACACATGCTGACACGCCAGCGCAGCGGATTCCCCTTCCACCACTCGGCTGCACGTACACCAACTTGTATATAAGCCTTACCGCGCACGTCTCGCCCTCTCCCTGCTCCGATCCTCATCATCGATATGATCCCACCCCCACCTTCCTCGCCACTTCCACTCCACATCGCGTGAGCGAGCTTGCCTAATCGCCTCGCTATATCACTCTCGATCGAGCGTCGTTCGTCGGCGCTTGCTGGTGGTGCGCGCGGTGCGATCAGCGCGCGACTCTCCGACGGCATGGAGCGGCGCGGCCATTCCCACGGCGGCAAGCATCCGCCCCCGCTCCCGCCGCCGCGCCGGTCGCGTGGGGAGCGCGTGCGGCAGCCGTCCAGCGGCTCCTTCTCGGCGTCGCTCCTGGACGCCATCTACCGCTCCCTCGACGACGGCGACGCGGACGCCGCCGCCGCGCCGCCGCGCGTGGGAGTGGTGCTGGTGCTGGTGCAGACGAGCACAAGGCGGCCGCGACCGCGACGGCGCAGTTCTGGTGGGCGAATAGTAAGGAGGCGGCCAATAAGCCCGAGGCAGTCTTCGTCGAGCGCGGACAGGGACAGCAGGCGCCGGCGCGGGGAGAGTACGACGGGCGTCGCGCGCCCGCGCCACTCCCACTCGGGGTACGCGTCGTCGACCACGTCCGACTCGTCGGCGGCTAGCTACGGCAGCTTCTCCTGCTCGTCGGCGTCGACCACGGATACCGAGTCGTCCACGTGCCGCCGCCACAGCCCGCCGGCCCTCCCGCCGCGGATGTCGGTGTCAGAGGATTCTGTCGCCACGGACGCCGAGGAGGAAACCCCGCCTCCACCAACCAAGAGCAAACCGAAGAAGAAGGCCAGGCCGTGTTTCCCCGTGGCCAGAATCCGACCAAAGGCCTCGGTGCCAGCATCAACGTCCGGGCCACAGACGCAGCCGCCGTCGCCGGCGACGTTCGCGTGCGCCCTCAAGGCTCTGTTCTCCTCGGCGCGCCTCCAAAGGAAGCCCAAGACTCCGGCAGCCACTCCTCCGCCCAAAGTCTCGCAGCCGCAACCGCAGCCGCAGCCTCCGCGCATGTTGGTGATGAGCACTGCAAAAGCGGCTGACGCGCCGGCGGAACAGGCGGAGCCGAGGACGGTGAGGCTCCGCCCGGAAGCCGAGGCGTCGTCGGTGGTGCGGCGAAGGGTGGAGGAGCTTGTGCGCAGCCTCGAGGAGGAGGACGAGGAGGGGAGCGACGCCAGCTCCGACCTCTTCGAGCTGGAGAGCCTTCGCGGCGCCGGCGCGGACGAGCTGCCCGTGTACGGCACGACCAGCCTCGTCGCCAACAGGGGGCCAGCTCGTTAATGAGATCCCAAAAGGCGCCTTCTAAACATCGATAAATGTTCTCTGCATTTCTGCATGTTAATAATGCTGCAGTTTTTTTGTTGTGAGAAAGTAATGCTGCAGCATGCATGGTTTGTACGCTGTCTATATATATTTGAACTTTGTCCTTCGCACAAATATGTATTTTTCATGAAAAATGTAAATAAAGTTCCTAAAAATTGTGATCAGCAAGGAGAGGCTGTATAATGAGTTCCAAACCAGCGGAAAGTTGGACTGTACTGTAGAGTGACTGAACAGGCAATAGTCATTTGTTGTGATACAACATCTCCATCTAAGTCCTCGATTCAGCGTGGATGTTCGTATCTAAAATTTGACTCAATATATAGAAAATATTATCGATATTTATTTTGAATTCAGACTGTAAGCCCCGTGTAACTTCCATCATATGTTTTTCGTTTTTCTCATTCCTGCGTTCCAAAAAGAGTGTCATACACTGCAACCTTGAAGTACCCCCCCGCTCTCGTCTAGGGGCGACTCGGGGCGGCGTCCAGGCCGTCTCTAGGCTCCTCGTCCGCTCACTCCTAGCCCTGCCGCCACTAGAGCCCGGCGCTTGAAGCTTGACAGAGGTGAGGATGGTGGCGGCGGGGATCTTTCTCCTTCCGATCTTCTCTGCGATGTAGGCTGTAGTGAACTCACGATGGTGGCCTGTGGTCTCACGATGACAGCGAGCAGATGGCGCATGGTGATTCTTTGGTGATGCGGATTCGACTTCATTGCCGACGGATCTCGGCATTGCCTCGCCTAGATCAAGCGCCCCCATGCCTAGATCAGCCTTGCCGTGGTGACGGCCCGGGCATTGCGGTGGCTGGATATGGGGCACGCTGGCAGGATCCAGCGACAAGAGTGGCAACGCAACGGAAGGATAGCACAGTGAGCCGCGAGGCAGTGGAGGCGATACGGAGGGTCGAGCAGCGGAAGTTGGCGTGGTGTGGCCGCCTCTCGCCACATAGGGCTAGCACGAAGATGCAATGGAAGGTTCGAGATGCGTCATCGGCGTTGGTGGTGGAGCAGGGTGTCGTGGCCCGGCCGGAGGCGTCGGTCCGCGGATGGTGACGGTGCCTTTGCCGGCAGCGGTGGTCGAGCCGCTCACTTTCAAAGGCGGTAGCGGCATTGGCGACAACAAGTGGCTCGGTCGTGCGGTGGTGGTGGCGGTGCAGAGGACAAATCGCGTGATGGCCGGCGTCGTGGCGTGAAGCTAGAGACCTAGTTGAGGGCTCAAGATTGCGGTGTTAACGATGGAGGAAGGCGGCAAGAAGGAACACGTTGGCATGGCAATTCGACGATATCACATTTGTTGGTAGTGGAGCATGAATTTGGCGAGGAGGCCAACTTGGGAGGCACTCACAAAATTGGTAGATACCGGCGTGGGAGGTGATGGCCAGCTAGTTGAGTTATTTGAGATGACCTACGTGAGGCGGCTGTTTCAGCGTGAAGAGGTGTTCTAACATGTAGTTGGATGATGTGTCTAGCACTTTTATATTTTAATGAGTTAACTAGGTCAACAAACTTTGGTGTGCGTACCTTCGGTTCGAGTTTGTGTGAGTTTAAAGTATTATGTAATAAAGATTAGCTGTATGCATTGATCGATGTAGAGGTTGAGATATCAATATTTTTTTTTCTTAAGAAAAGCGTCATAACTGCATTCGTAGAAACGTGATGCAGCGCACGCATTGGGGATATGGAATGGACTAGATTTTGCCTATGAAACTTCTGTTTCCCATCTCGTGGATTCCATAACGTTGTCATCTACAAACATATGAAATGCGGAGTATATATAAATATATATAAGTGCACCGCCAGTGGTATTTTGGTAGTTGTCAACTCTCCATCAGCTCAAGTTGTTAATAACTTTCCTTTCGCGGAGCAGCACGTTGGACCAACATTGTCCTTGGTTTATTACCTAATAACAAACAAAAATAGCATTGTCCTAAGCTAATTCTTAGGCAACATATATACAAGCTCACCAAACGAACATAACACCATGGCGATATCATTAGCATACACACGGTTACGCTTTAAAAAAACACAGAAGTTATGCTTCATGTCTTGATGCTCTCTACCTAAACCACAGCTAATTGGTGGTTAAGACATCGAACTAGCTAGGTGCCTAGGTGTGGTTCCACCGACCAAAATTCCTTGACGTACGTCTGTTATCTTCTGGCATTTGATCTTAATTTTCATCATGAGCTTTTGATTAGCATATGTGCCTGCCTAGCCTACATCTTTGGATGGGTCTGTGTAACTTCTACCTGAAGCATTTGTTTTCCTTGCACTCTCGATATATATATCCACACAACCTGCGTTCGAACCTACTGTAATCATGACTCTGCATGGACCATTTCTGCAGTGGGGTTAAAAATGGGGCTTGGCATGTATCTGAAATCGTGGATGTGGTTGACAGAGAGTTCTTGGACTAGCTCGCTTGGGACAGGGCATGCGTTGTCTGCAAGCGATCTGTTCCATCATGCCATGGCCCCTCGTGCTTGAGCATCAAACCATCAAGCACAAGAGGCCCCTGGTTTCATTTGTACTTGTAATATATTGATTATTTATAATAAATACTTGTCAGTAGTCCAGTGATGCTGTCATATATACCGATACGATGTATACATATACAGCATTAGCGATCAGCGTGTACTCTATAATATTTTCTGCTCAGTTTCGAGGAAGATAACGAGGAGCAAGTAGTTGTGAGCAATGTGATCTTAAACAATACAATAGTAGATGCTGTTATGTATAGGATAGCCTCATCAGAGTTGGAATCTTGGGTCTGCACAGTACGGTATGCCACGAAAATGTACGACACTGCGAGACCGAAGATGCCATTGCCATGGCCTCTGCCCCCAAGATCGGTGCCTCAAGTCGATCTGATTAGCAGCAGTTAGCACTACCACGCGAGCACCGGCATGGGCGGAGCAGTTCGTGTCCGCTCGTAGACACACAAGTCTTAGCAACCCAGCTGTGGCGCCAACAACAATTATACAAAAGCTCAAGACGAGCGCGAAGGTTCGATTTTAATTTGCAGGAACAGCACTCAGGACATACTACAAACAAAAGGGCATTGCATGATTTGCATTGCTGTGGTTACGGAGTTATTGTATATAGTACACCTTGTATTTGCTTTTCGTTTTCGAGGTCGCTCATGTCATGTCTAGCTTGATGTGGCGCCGGACGCTGCATCGATCTGCATCTTCATGGGAGTGAAGAGGAAGGGATCCAATGCAATGCAACACCACTCACACAAGGAGCGGCGAAAGGGACGGCTGATCTGTATGCCGGAGCCGGAGCACGATCAGGACAGACAGGATGGCCGCGCTGCGAGAGGGACGTACGGCACCGGAGCAGCAGCAGCGCTGGTCACACTTGCATTGCACCTACCTGAGCCACGCTTCGTTTGTGTGAGCCAGGAGCCTCGATCGATCGGTCGTGCCGGGAAGAAGACAACGTGCCAGGTCAGGATCGGATCGGATCGAGCTTGCTGGGTTCCCAAAAACGCCGCCCCTGGCCGGCGGTGCAGTGCACCGGCCGGCCGGTGGGATTGTCGTGTTCGACTCTTCGGTTCAGATGCATGCAATGCAACGCATGGTTCGTTCCCTGAACTCCTCATCGTGGCGTGTCGATCGTGAATGTGAATAGCTCGTACACCACCGATTTGGGACTGAAGTTAGCTTGGATGATCTGATCTCTCAGTCTCAGGTACGGTTGAAATGGCAACGTGTAGCAGCTGGCTGTTAGTTGCGACGACACGCCGTGAAATTCAGAGTGGCGGTATCGGCGTTCGCCGGTGATGAACTGACAACTGAGGAAGCATGCAGGCCACCGGTCGACGCACGGAATGGCACGGCAGGCAGACAGGCGGCAGGAACGTTATTGTGACGCGGACTGTGACGGCCAGTGCGTGCTCGATCGGTGAAGGGCTGGGCATGGCCATAATCCACGAGGTCCCCAGCGGTAGACGGGCGGGCAGCCGAGGCCGGGGCCGGGCCATGCATGCCCGCGACACGCATCGATTGACCGGTCGGTCGATCACTCGCTCGGTGGTTGCGCTCGGCGGGCCTGGTGGAGCTCAGGAAGACGCTGACGTCGCAGCCAAACAGAGGCAGCCTCGATCAGCGCCTCAGCCAGCAGAGTGCAGAGAGCACGCACGCGCGCTGCCGTGTGGTGTGGATTTTCTCGCTACCTCGCGGGCGCACGGACCAGACCCCAGAAACCGCACGCGGAGTGGGCGCGCACTGTTGGTCTGTTACTGGCTGCAGGTGCTCGGCACACGGGACGGGACACGGCGGCGCGCGCGGCAGCCCGCTTGAATGCGCTGCGCCCGCGGGCCCGCCCGGCATTGCGATTGCGAGAACGGGAGCGAATCGGGGGTGGCCTGGTGGGTCGCGCGGCGCTTTCACCATTGCACGCGCACATGCGCCGCGCGGGAGGGAGTGTGGCCGTGTGGGGGCACGTGGTCGCCACGAGCCGCGCCGCTTCGTCAGTTAACCAGTTTGGCCTCTCTGACGGCTACCGTGCCAACTGCCGCTGCCTCACGCCGTGCATGTGCAATCGGCAAGCTGCTGAGTTAACAGCCAACCACGCGCGGCATGCTTTCTGAGCTCGGCTGGCTACTACCGCTGCCGGCCATTGTCCGGCGCTCTGTAGGACTGTAGCCCGTTCCACGGTACCATTGTGCCAACTGCCGCTGAGGGCCTGCAAGGCCGGAGCAGAGGAAAACGAGGGCCCAAACAACATGTGAGGCAAGCAATGAAGCGTGGCAGGACTGCAGGTCCGCCTAGGGGCCAACCCTCCCAAAACCGCCCTGCACGTAAAACAATCTACTCAACCTGTCTCGCCCCGCCCCACAAAATAATATGCTCAACTCGCCCCACCCCGCCCGCCCCATCCCGACAACGGCAGGTTGGCGGCGGCGGCTGTCTTCTCCTTCCCCAACCAAGAGCACTCATGGGAGACGGCCCAAGTCCCGCCCTGCCCCAACCCCGCTCCACCCTGCACCGCAACATAAACAAACTTGCCCGCCCCGCACCGCAACATAAACAAACCTGTTTCAACCCGTTGTACACACCACAAATTAGAACCCGCCCCCCAAAAACCCAAATTTGCTCCACCCCGTTAGCAAGTGGAATTGCAGGAGGAATCGGAATTGACAGGGAAGCGATAAAGATAAATCGTTCTCAATTAAAGATTCGACGTAATCCCTGCGCGGTAGATATTACTCCCTTCTTCCCATTTAAAAAACTCGCCTGCGAGGGGAGACGTACCACGGACTTGTGCTTAAGGCCGAAGAACTTTCATGCAGGATTAAGGATGAAGAACCTTCATGCCGAAGAACTTTCATGCAGGATTAAGGCTGAAGAACCTTCATGCAGTCTGATAAATCCCTTCGATCCCATTTCCGACCCTTCAGCGGGACTTTTTCTTTTTATGAAATGGAGGTTACGCCTCCCCCTATCGCCCCGTGAATGCTGCATCCTTATATTTGTGCTTTGAGAGTCCGGGACAACCGAACAACCTGCTAAGTATCACCCCCTAGCCACTGAGGGGTGATACTTAGCCGGTTGTTCGGCTAGTGGATAAGTCGGCTTATTTGTTTGTTTTAGAGAAAATGTTGTACTATGGTTAATAAGTTCAAACGAAAGAGGCGTTAGTGCTAGACATCCTAGCCACTTCGACTAGAGCCGTTCGCTTCATCCCATGGAAAGAATCGCAGTTTTCCATCCGTCCTACAAAAGGAATCTTCTCCTTACGATTCTGGCACCAAACCGGGTTCAACTAGCGTGGCCACGTCGCTGTCAATTCCCAGCCTCCTCTTAGAATTTTTTAAAAACCCAGAATTTTTTTAAAAACCCTCAAGCTTTGCCGAAATCCAACCGCGACACAACCCTATTTTACAGGCCAGCCAGCTCGGGCCTATATACATCCGGAAATGGGCCTCAGTGGGCTGAATTTGGCCCGATGCTGGTTCTTATTTAATTGTAAATTTATCATTATTCTACGTTGGCTGAAATTTTATAAAAATCATAATAAATCAAATAAAAACATAAAAATACCAAACCAAGTTTATTGAACTCTACACAGCTAGCAGTGCTGCAAACACAAAATATCACATGTTTTAGTGTAACTTTTTTTTTTCTGTTAATACAAAAATAATACCCCACGTATGAAATAACAAATTCACCGAAACTAACAAATGCCCGTAGGCATAGCTCAGTTTGTAAATTAAAATATTTGATGCATCTTTGTTACATGCTCCCATTCAGAAATGATTTGGTTACTCAAGAGTTCCATACTAGGAACTGCTACATATAATATATAATCAGCTGCAATATATTGAAATGAACACTTTCCCTAACGTTACTTGACATAAGTTGTTTTTTTTTAAAAAAAAATAATAAGCTAAATCTAAATAGTAAAAATGGTTCTCATAGGCCATAAGTTGTTTTTCTTTAAGAAATAATAAGCTAAATGTATAATAGTAAAAATGGTTCTCATATTGGCCTACACGGCAACACCCCGTGCCTTTTTCTGGTTGCTACTAAAGTTTAACTAGATTTATAGAAAAAAAATAATAACATTTTTATGTTTAGATAAGTTTGTTTTAAATTGAACGAAGAGAACCACCAAAGCAAATACATAAGAATTATTAGCGAATTGGCACAGTCCAAGTGGTAGGAGGGCGGTCAGGTGGGGACGCTACCCACCCAGGGGATCAAATCCCGGTGCTCGCACCTTTTCCCGAGATTTTCCCGGGATTTTCCGTTATGCATTAAGTGGTAAGCGGCGTTCCGTCGGACGGCGAGGCGCCCATGGTGACCGGGGAATCTTTGGGACCGCGGGTGCTCGGTCCTTCCGGAGGTGCTCATAGGGATAGGGTTTCAGACGCGTGTATTCTTAGGGTTGAGTGTGTTGCGTTTTGTGGCGTCTGCGTTATGATTGTGTAATTTAAAAAAAAAAATACATAAGAATTATTAAACCATAAAGGACTACACAATTTCAGCTACCGAATGTAACTTACAACTGTACATTTTAATATACAATGCCGTACGTTTTCCAAAATAGTGGTACAACATCGCATCGGCATAAATTTGCGAAAAGGACAAATGAAACGTGAAAATTACAATATTTAAGCAAAATCCAGAGTTGCACTCAGGCAATCAATTTGGAACGCAATCAAACAGCATGGCACTTCTTCAACTTCCCGTGGGTTACAATTTCAATTTGATTTTCTCTGACCATTTGAATATATCTGAATAGACCTGGTCGCCACCAATTTCCTCACCGGTTGCCCCAGCAGCTATTCTGATGATGTCCTCGATCAGAGCAAAGTTCCCCATTATATCAACATGTGCACCGCTCTGAGTGCCCCTACCTTCCAGGAGAGTCGACGGTGGTGAATGGCTGTATTCTCTCACGTAAGTCTTGCTGCCGGCAGGATTGAAACGAGTTTTACCACGCCATCCTTTTGCACACATGTAGCCCGCACTAAGAACTGGAACAGTTTCATCACCGTCAGCTAAGTAAACACCACCTCTCAAGCAGCTATTTTCCTCCCCGCCTTCAGCCGAGGTGTCAATCCGGAAAGGTATATTACACTCTGCCTGCGGAGCCACCTTATAGACATATGCCCTTTCGGTAGGAATGCCTACTCCGTACATCGAAAATATTTCCAGGTCAGGAGCATTCGGTAGCCTGAAGATGAAATGATTATATGTTATAAATTTATAATACTAGAATAATGGAAACATAAATAGCCTGAGAATAGCTATTAAAACATATAGAATAGGAATGTTGGCAAAGAACTCATACTTTGTTTCCAAGGGGTTTGACCAATATTTGTAATGTTGGTATTTTGGATCATCCAAGTTATCAGCAATTCCATATGAAAAGTGGACATTTCCACGCTGCATCATCCTTGGTGCAACAAAGTGAAGGAGGTCTATAACAGAACTAGCAGTGTAAACTTTGTAATCTTCAACTGCCTTTATTCCACCCCATCCTAATTCGTGATACTCTGTCCAGATCTCCCGCATGACGTATTTGAATGGGCGATATTATTACCTTTAACAGCATCCTGAAATGATCAAAGCACAGTTTTGCTCCAATATTAAAAACAAATCATGTGCAGCTTATAATCCATTTCTAAAAATCTGTCCCAAGCATATACCTTAGTGCAATGAGGTCAGATGAAAAGCAACACACAGAAGGAAAATCTAGTTTTGTTTCAATGGTCACAGTAGAAGTGTTTAGAACAAACTTTAAACCACACTAAGTCCTGATTATTAACAACTCACTACAGCAACTAAAATAGTCTTTCAAGATTCACTACTTGTTTTTTTGGGAGACTGAACCAAGAGCTACATCTGGATCCAAACCTATTTACAGACTACGGCGAATAGAAAGGTTCAAACTAGCACAACCGATAACTCGATCAGCAAATTTATAAACATACGGAAATGAATGCATACAACACAAGAAAACTATATATGAAACAGATCAAATAAGCCAACTGTAAAAGGCATTGACAAGTGGCGTAAAAGACCACACCCAGGGAAACAGGCAAAAACATGTTAACAAGCTTCTGAATACTCACACGAAATTCTATCTGCTCAATCTCTGAAGAAGGTGCTTCTGCGACATCTTTACCAAAGGATACCAGCCTTCCATAGTTAATAGGTTCAGGTTGAACTTCGATATTTTCCCCATTGCTATCCTTAGAAACATCAGTATCATTGGTTTTGTGCTTCTTAGCTTTACATTCAAGGCCGTCTTCCGGAGACCAATCCAGATTTCCCCAAATTGTATCACCACCTTTAGGAATCATTGACATTGTTGAATCCCATGTTCGGGTCATACGCATCAAATGGCGCAAAGTTTGAAGCCCAAGAAAATCCGAGTCCAGAACATCAGGAGCAATAGCTCTGTACATAAAGAACAAAACTTAGCGGGGAACTAATTTTCTTACTTTTACAGGAGAATAATTTTCTTTGGGCAAATAACTATAAGAAAATCAGGATAGAATGTTATCCAGCAGCTCCAAGTTCATGTTTGAAATGAAATCAGAAAATACAATTCAAATGCATCCACATTGGTACCCCTGGACAACCACATGCTAAAAAAGTCTGGACTCATTTAAGCTCACATACAGATATCTTTGTCATCATGCCATGGCATGCATTATAACTCATGGGATGACAAGGCACATGAGTGAAACTTCTGTACCATTTTAGAATGAATGATGACACCACCAACATAGATCCAATTTACCCATGTGAACATATTACTGCCCAATCTAGGAAATTCATGATAGGTTGCAGAGAAATGCATATTTGTGTGTGATTATGCTTGTTTTAGGGAATTAATGATTGCATTATTGCTGTGATACCTTGAATTCAGAAGTTTCTCCGTCCATTCAAAATACGATGTTTAATGATTGTTTTCTTTTTTTCAAGAATTTAGAGATTTTTACAACTTCAAGGACAATATTCCATTATTCCGTTGCTCCTTTGCTTTAATAAATGAAATCAGAATGCTAGAGCATGGAGTAAATAAGACACAGAAGACCTTGTCGAGAAAAGATAAGCACAATTTAGAATGGTACCGAGTAAGCATACAGATAAATGGCATTAACAAAGATAACATGCAAACTACAGTCTGATGTGATGTATGCTAACTAGTATAGATAAAGGGTGAAACATTTCGATGCAATCTTATAGAGAACATTGTGAAACAATATTATCTAAGTAGGCATCGCCTAGTAAACTTCACAATGGTAACATGAAAATATCTACTAAAACTAGCAAACTCTTATTTTAGTTACCTTGCAACAGCAACATCTTTGGCTTCAGATGAGAAAAGCCCAGCAACTGCCTTGGGAACACCTAAGAAAGGTCCACCAATATTCATTACAGCTTTAATATGCTTCTCACACCAGTTTGGACCACCACCGCCTCCCATGGGAGGAGGTGCTTCAACCCATTTCATAAAATGCAGAAAATAGAGGACCCCCATGGAGTGCGGGATCACAACCACCCTATTTCCACCATTTGTTGCTACCAAGAGTTCAATGTTGCTCTTTATTCTGCTCAAAGTTTGATCACGAACCTGCATATAGTAATCTGCGTTACAAATATCACAAATGCATTCTATACCAGAACCATCTACACACAGTGGGAACTATGACCAAGTATCATAATTCAAAAGTTCAGAACCAAATAGCCAATCCGTGGTGACTTCTGACTAAATTTACTGGTATAATGCCATCAAAGAAGGTTACCTCAGTGTTCTGGAAAGACAACCTCCAATCATATGCAGCCATGTACATGGTCTTTTCTTCATATCCAATACGAGCTAAATTGGCAATTAAAACAGCCCAAACAAAATATCCAGGAACGAAATAGTCTGCTGCAACAAGGCCTGTGACTGGCCTAACCCTTATTCCAGGTTTGTCTAATCCCGTTTCATTGTCCAACGACATATGTTCAACCCAGCATAGAGGTCTGAATTCATTGAAAAAACGAAGATTTGATCAGAAGAGAGTAAGAATCAGTAGCCAAAGAAAAAGTGCACAGCTGCTATGGCATAATATGTTTCTCACTTTTTAACCAAGTACTGCCAACCTTACTACTAGGGTAAGAGTGGTGGCTTGGGAGACTTGGAAGCATCCTAACACCTGTGTCTTTGACAATAAGAGGCCAAGTGTTCAGGAGGTCATTCGGGCTGTTAGCTCGGAGGGAGGACTTTGGTGCTCGGCAGGGGCCTCCAAACATCAGGAGCTTGTTTTCAGGTCACTGCCTGCTGGAGTCTAAAGCTCAGAGGCATTTGGTCGTTTTTGTTCTTGTAACGTAGAATCTAGTGTGGGGTGCGTGAGTTGGATCTCTTGGACCTGTGTAACTTTTTTCTATCTTAATGAAATGATAGTCAGTTCTCCTGCACTATTCAAGAAAAAAGGGGAAGAGTGCAGATACAGGCGGTGCTGATATGCATAACAAGTACATTTGTTCACAGTTCACCACAACTGATTTGAGGAAGATGTAATGTCAAAATATGTCCTCAAAATGTGATGTGGAACCTGTCCTCGCATTTCCTAGGACAGCAAATGAACAACTACTGAAGTGGGAGATTCATAATTTTTATGCTCTTCACGATGAGCATAGTAAATTGGAACGATGAGCATAGTAAATTGGAACTCAGCTGACCAAGGAAAAAATATGAAATTGGCAAATTGCAATCCCTGATTTTCCTGGTACCTAAAATAATGTTTGGTCCAATGAGGCTTAATGCACTTCAGATTTCAGAATGACATAATCCAAATATTTGCAATGGAAAACAACCATTCAGCCAAAATTTTAGCGGAAATAAGTAACTGTTAAGACAAAGTGTAAGGCATTTCTTTACCCTGCAGTATACATGGATAGCTCAGCAGCACAAGGCTAATAAGGAAGAACCAGCAGGCGGGTTGGTCAAAATTCTGGTTAGTACTCTTTTCAGAAAGTACATGGCAGGCAACATGGATCTTTCTAGAAAAGCAGTACCTGAACGATATACTGCTAGAGGGGACCAAATTCTTTCTAAAACTTTGCTTGGCATGCCTACTACCATACAAAAATCTCTTGCTTTTCATGCAAAATGCAGTTTTCTTCTGAAAGTTTAGAAACTAAATACTATTCTTCTTCAGGACACAAAAACAGTTCCCATCCCATCACAAGCAAGTATGAGAGATAAATATTAAAGGACGGGCAAGCAAATAGTACAAGAAAAGTGTCAGTGCTTTATCGTTTCACAAGAACCCAGTGCTTCATCCAGGTCCAAAGTGCACATATTGCACACTTTAAATTCCAGAAGTGATACTAACAAAAATTCAACTGCTCCCTCAAAAACAAAAACCACTGCATGAACACAGCAGTATAACGTTCTTGCTGCTACATATCAGATCTTGAGAAGTCACATAGCTAAAACAGAGATGGAGACCAAACAGGCAGCCAACCTACTCAACAAGCACAAGGCAAATTCAAAACACACGGAAATTTTGGACCCTTGCATAAGAACAAAAAAGATAAATCAGAGGAATTATCAATGTTGAGATCCTAGTGAGAACCTTGTCGGCTCTCAAAAGAAGTTCCTTAAAGGCAACTCAAAGTCTCAAAGGAATTAAACCCTTAAATAAAAATATACAAAATACCAGGCTGATTGACTATCAGTAACAATACAATGTGCAAAATAGAGTGAAATTGGACTACTCCGAGTAACATGAGCAAGACATTTAACCTATACTTTGTAAAGACAACATCAACGACCAAAAAGTAAACTTAAAGAACAAGTGATGTTCTAGGCAACAAACATTCAATTGATAGGTCCAACCAAACGAAACAAAAATAAACTCTCATAAACCAGACAAAACTCTCTCTATATATAATTAAATTAAATTCACGAGGACTACTGTGATTCCGGAAACAACAACAGGCCGACAGTAAAAAAAAGAAGAAAAGGAGGAGAAAAGCACCTCTTGTATACGTCGCCAAATGTGCCGCCCCATAGCCGCTTGCGGAAGAGCCCCTCGGCGCACTGGTGCCCCTCCCATAGCTCGAGCCCTCCGGTGACGATGCCAGGGACGAAGACGACGGGGTGCTTAGCCCGCAGCCCCTCCTTCTGCAGCTTGACCCCGGGCGGGTCCGGGAGCGGTCCCGTGATGGCCTCCGTGACATACTGCGGGAACGAGGCCGGCATCGCGTTGTAGAGAAAGAGCAGCAGCCACCAGGCGGAGCACACGCACCCGACCAGCCAGCAGCAGCTGTCCACGCATGACCACTTGGCCTTGGTCCGCCTCGTGGGCTCCTTGGACGGCGGCGGCTCGGAGGACGAGGACGGCTTCTTCCCCTTGTCGTTGTCGTCGTGGTCGGACCCGTCGCCGTCCGAGGGCGGCGGTGGCGGCTGCTTCCGCCGCCGCAGGAGCGACATGGCGCGCGGCGGCGGTGGGTCCGAAGGCGGGCGGGCTAACTGCGCGGGCCCACCTGCATCCCGGGCCGCGGCGGCGGTGGCTGTGCCCGGTAGAAAACCCTAGGCGTCGGAGGACGCGAGGCGGGTAGGTCGAGGACGAGGAGCCGTCGTGGCTGGCGGCTTCGCGGGGTTCGCGCTTGTGAGGTCGCGCGAGAGGGAGAGAAGAGGCTGGGGCTCGGGGGCACCGCCGCGCCCGCCACAGGTCCACAGCGACCGCTCCCGTGCGCCCGGTGCACGTAGGCGGGTACACCGCTTGACTGGATCGGGAAGCCAGGTATGTGCCTCTGGTCTGTGGGGCTCAGTGGGATCAGCAACGGTAGGTGCAGGAGAACTTGGTTCATGGAATGCGGCGAGGCGAGTGGGGGCCGCGAGGTCGCTGGCATGGCACGACGGACGGCAGGGATGGATGGGTCCAACTCCTCGTGGGGCCAGACTGGCAGTCAGAGGGCGGTGACGGGGGGGCCATGTCGGTTACCACCACTTGTGATTCGACCGACCGTGGGTACCGCTGAAACGTTCATTTCTCATCAATGGAAAGGTCCTTTTCTGTTCCTCACGGTTGATTGGACAAACTATGTTGTTGTCCGTTAAGAAATAGCCAGAGTTCATTAGTGTTATGTTGATCGATAAAACGGTTGATTTTATCTGTTTTAGTAATGTTTTATGAGGGAGAATTGTGCTTCCTCCTTTGTAAATTAATAAATTATTCTAGTTTTCTAAATGCATGGTGAAAAAAAGAAAATGTACTCCATCTGTATGGGGAAAAAAAATGTTTGTGATAAGGTTTTAGGTCAAACGTTGGGAATGTGAATCATGAATAACTTTTAAGTCGTTGAGTTTGAAAATATAAAAATCGTATAAATAGATCTATCTTAAAAATTACTTTCATAAATATATACATATATAATTTTTTAATAAATATTTCTATATAAAAAAGTTAAAGTTATGCTTTGGAAACCATATTGATATGGATTTTATTAGAATGTAAGATATATATAGAACTATAGAAGGTGCTCTTCAAATAAGCCCAATACTAAATTAGCTCACCAACCTCGTACTTTTATGCATATGGCCTCTAGTGCAATCGCCTTATTGATGCTAGGGTACCGTCTTATGCATACCACCCTATTCATATCTAGGCTCCCATGCCTTGTCCATCATAGTTTCGTGACTATATCATTGTGAGATACGATACGACACGTTAATCCATCGTCACCACTAACCACATAAACGTGCAATCATAGGTGGAAGTTGGATGTCCATAGATGTCTAATAGATATTCTCTAGTTAAAAAAAAATAAACTAGAAATGCAAAAAAAAAATTAAAAAATAAATTTTCTAGTTTATTTATTAAAATCCAATGGATGTCAAGTTTTGTCTGCGCTTTCCACCTCAACGTGCAATGAGCACGTCCGTAAAACTTCAAATTTGGGCGTGCGAGGTTCACTAATCAGAAGTGAACTCATGGTTGATCCTTGAGACCGTCGATTTGTTTCTGCGACGTAGTCGACATGGGGAAAATCCGTTAGATGTTTCTTTCAATGAAAAGAAAAAGGCTGTTAAGGTGTCGAGCCTGGTGCGGCACGGATCGATTCTATTCTATTCATATCACTGGTATAACCGCATAAATAAGGCGATGTAAACGTATTTTATCGAACAAGCACACAGGGTCGCTGACACAACTGTCCGGAATAAATCCACTATCGATCTATTCGGCGTGGCCGGCTGAGCGCTGATTGAGATCGCAGGACAGTACAGTTAAGGAATCCGGATGCAAGGCCTGAGCCCCTCAGTCAGCCATCACGTTTTGTTGTTGAGCGTCCATCACATGGACGCTGTGATGGACGCTCATGACCATGTTGGCAGGACAGCTCAAGTATTTATTGAAGTTGGAAATCTGCGCTTGCTCCTAACAGTCGTCATAGGTTGTACGAGTAGTTGGAACATCCAGCTTAGGTTGTACTGCAAGCTTAGATTTTGTCACACCCTCCGACCGCCTGAAATCGTCCCTTCCAATTCAACCAAACGACGCTCTTGAATCTTGAGACTTAACTATAGTCGTTAACTTCAATGTTAAGAAGAAGAGGAAGAAAAACGCACAACTATACCACTATAGTAGCGTAGGAAGTAGAAACACTGTCGCATCGGTCCATAAATTTCCCTTTGCGTTACGCACGTTGACGTGTGAGTATTACCTCGTGGCCTTTGATCAGAAGACTGGAAGGCATTCTTGTATAACAAATCATTTGATCACGAGGCCCACTCATTGGTGTGCCCATGTCCGGTCCAGTCCAGACCATGCATGGTTGGTCGACAAGCCCAGAAAGAAAAGGCGACAAGGCGCCGCAAAAGTGCCAGACGACGATGGGCCGGAACCTCGACTGCCTCGTGCTTCTGAAATGGCTGGGCCAAGCTGGATTCATAGTCCATCGTTCTCCTTCTCCGGACTCCACGAAACGGAGCGTGTTCCTGTTCCCCTCCCTTCCCCTCTGCGCTCGGGCGTGGCCGGCTGAGCGCTGATTGAGATCGCAGGACAGTACAGTTAAGGAATCCGGATGGCCTGACCCTCGGTCAGCCATCACGTTTTGTTGAGCACATGGACGCTCATGACCATGTTGGCAGCACAGCTCAAGTATTTATTGAAGTTGGAAATCTGCGCTTGCTCCTAACAGTCGACGGTCCTCTATTCTTTAGCCGAAATTTCAGTCACTTCCCTTAGCTTTAGCTTTCCGATTGTCCAAAGGAAGTCTAAATGCTAGAGATAGTTGCTGTGTGTATTAAATTATATAGACATAGATTATATAGATACCATACACAGAAAATGTATTTTCAATGGATAATTTGTTTAAAATATTTTTTTTGTCTAATCGCATATCTTTTTTTCTCTCAGACTCCATCCGTTCCAATTATAAGTCATTTTGACTTTTTTAATTCATCCATTTTACTATGTATGTATGCGTAGCAAAATGGATGCATCAAAAAAGTTAAAGCCACTTATAATTTGAAACGGAGAGGAGTATTTACTTATACCACATCTCTTCATGTCTTAATTCTCACCTAGAGATAGTTTATTGTTAAAAAAATTATTGCTTCCTCTATATTTCTTTAATTCCAATGCCATATCATTTTTTCTCGACTTAGTTGGTGCTTAATTAATAAATATAGAAATCATCTTAATTTCGGACACAATGCCCCAACAAAATGGCTAGTAGAAATTGACTTGGGGCTTAAGAAAAAATTATATTAAAATTTATCTCATATTCTTATATTAAATTTTGAAACTTTCTTACAACTTGACTACCAAAGTTGTATTTCTCAATACACTCTACAACTTTGTACTTAACAATTTTACTTGTTTAATGTTCTAATATTTCGAACTTCAAAATTTATAATTTTCAAATAAGATGTTGACATAACCTATACCCAAGTTATAGTTGTCAATGTAGTAAACAACTTTGTTATTTTAAAAACATTTAGAGTGCCAAAAAAATTATTCCCAAGTGATTTTGACATTCAGATTTTTGAAACCCTCATACCAGTCAGATGTACACACATTCTATACAAAAATTCTAAACCTTGACGAGATCTCCAACTTTGCAGTTGACCTTTGCCTTTTGAAACTATTTAGGGACTAAAATATTCAATACGAGATTTTGAAAAGTTAATATAGTCAAAACCACAAGAGAGTGTATATATAGTTGTATACCAAGTCCAGTAGCATACTAGCACGAGTTAATGGACAGTATTTCAAATCAGAGGAGTTTAAGATGCGGGCACCCATTTCTTGGCACTAGTGTCTAGAATGTGGTTCTTCTTTTGCCGTCCTCGTGGAACATGTGAGGTGCCTGTAGCGAATAGCGATGCACGGCCTTTTGCTACATGCGTGTTGGATTCTGAAAGGAGAATCCACTAGCGCTGCTCAAATCTACTACCGCAATACTACTCCACTTTTGAGGTACAGTACGCAGTTTTAATTTATGTGGTCAGATCCACGTGCTTATGCTCAGACTCGTGAGTTGCCTTGGCATCTCCGTCTTCACTGCCTTGGCTACAAGTGTTACGACAACGGAATTGACGAAATGAATAGCGCTCCACTATACTAAGCTCCGATTAGACACGGACACTCGGACAGCTTTATAAATTTGATTAATTATAGAAAGCTAGCTACCCCAGCCGGCTGCGGCTGGTAAGCACGCACTCACACGGAAATCGTGGCACAAATTTGGGAGACCAGAGGCTCCAGAGCAGAGCCAGGTCGGGCCCGGGGTCATATGAAACTCGTGACGCCCTTTGGTGGAAGAACGGAGTTCACTACTACTTCAGGCCAGGCCCCGGGTTCCGGCCTGCGAACCGGCCGTACCGTACTGTCACCCTACCGGAGTCGCTGGGAAAAGAAAAGCAGCCATGGCCCCCGGCGAGCGATCAGCCATCGCCGTCGCCGTCGACGGGAGAGCGGTGGCGGGTCATTGTGGTGTGACCGCCGACAGATGAGGTGCCACGTCGTCGAGACACATGATGAGCAGTGAAGGACGTCCTACGGGCCCGTTGCCGACAGCGTGCCTGGCACTCCTGAACCCACCGGCGCGACGCTCCAACGCCTCGGATCTCAACGTACAGTACGCACGCTCTCACAGGGCACACAGGTGATAAGCGTGGCCAACAGTAGCAGCACAGTACCGGTGGTTGGGACCTGGGTCGTCTCTGATTGGACCAACCGATGGTACGGGACAGCATGCACGAGCACGACGACACTAGTAGTAGTCAATGTCGAGGGCCCTCTGCCTTGGGCCTTGTTTAGATGGTAAATTTTTAAAGACCGAACGTCACATCGCATTAATCAGAAGACGTTTCGTTTGTTAGTGGTAAATATCATCCTACCATGAAAGAACTAGACTCCGAAAAAGAATAATCGCCTCAAGAATGCACATCTAAACCGGCAGTAATTAGTTTTTTTTTATCTACATTTAATACTCTAAACATATGTCTTTTTGGTGTATTTAATGTGATGTGATGGAGAGAAAGTGGTCAAAAAAGTTAGAAATTTCTGCCAACTAAACGTGGCCCAAGTTCTACCGGGAGCCCTGCCTGTGTACTACCACAGTTCAATGTGATATAACTGTTCATTCATCTAGCTACGGTCTGAAATCTATGTGCCTCCGACTCTCCGTGATTGAAAGAAAGAAAGAAAAACTTGCCGGATGAGATGAGAAGGTCAGGTCACTACTGTAGGGCGTATCCCGCGTGACGTTCACGGTACACGGCACAGACAACACGCGGTACACCGCGGTCCTCAGGTCACGCGTTACGTCTCGCCGTGCTGTGCCCCGTGCCCCCGTACCACACGTCCACACTCGTCAGTCACGGACCCTTCCGTCCGTCGGGCCGTCCTCTCGCCTGCCCTTGCCCCTCCTCCTCCTCCTCCGTCCGTCCGATCACGTCGCCACCGCCACCACCCCTCCTCGGCTCCGACCCGTCCGCTCTCCGGCATTCCCATTCCCCGAGGACCACCAGTCAAGTCACCCGTTTCCAGCAGTCACGTGTTTCATGCGACGCGCCGCACGAGTCCCGTCGCCCCCGCCCGACCGGCTGCCCCCACTGCACACGGCTCGCTCGCTCGCCCGCCGTCCCCCACTAGCCCGTCTCCTTGGCACGCGCTATTAAAGGGGCAAAGGCCATTCATTTGCGAGGTGGAGAAAAAAGTTTGTCGGAGGCTTCTCTGTTGCTCTCTGCTGTGATAGATAAGCAGAGGAAGAGGAAGCGAGGAGGAAGCTGCGACTTGAGAGACGGCGTCTTTGGTTATTGTCCTGTCCTTCCCTGCAAGCTGGTGAGCTGCGTGCGGGGGTGAAGTGGACGTGACGAGGAAGGAGAGGAGAAAGGCGCCGCCGCGGCCATGGCTGGACGAGCGCCGGCGCCAGCGGTGAGGGACAAGACTAGCTTCGCCGCCACGTGCAGCCTGCTGAGCCAGTATCTCAAGGAGAACAAGAGCGGCCTGCAGGTGCAGGGCCTTGGTGGCTCGCCATGGCGCCGGCGCCGGCAGCTGGTAAGGCAACAGCTACAGTTTGTTTCTTTCTTTCATGCAATCCGTTCAGTGCCATGCATGCACGATTAGCTTCCCGTGAACAACAATCAATCGCTGTGCACCAAGCGAGAGTTCCCGTCTGAACAATACAGTTTTGCTTATCAGACTCGCCCATCGTCGTTGCAGGAGCAGGAGCTTTCAGGCCGCCGACCACCATGAACTTGCTGTCAGCGCTCGATGCGCCGGCCGAGGAGCCCAGCGACGCCGACGCGGCAAAGGCCACCATCGGGGAGCCAAAAGACCATGACAAGCGCGCCGCCGGAAATCTAAGGTAAATAAACGAAATCCCCTACCGTACATATGCACTGCTCCTGGTAAATTGATGATGATGAGAACAAAGCAAGATATATCGTGCCTTGAACCGAAAGAACAACACACCCAGCTCAAAAGAAAGCAAGAAAGAACAAGTGTGATCTGTCAAATGTAATTAACAGAGACATTTTGATTCCTGTAGGGAGGAAACAGCCGGAGACGAGGCGCAACAGCTGACCATCTTCTACGGTGGAAAAGTGGTGGTCTTTGACAAGTTCCCTCCACCAAGGTCAAGGACTTGCTGCAAATTATGAACCCAGGTGTGGACAGGGCCGGCGGTGCCGCTGTGGCTAAGCAGAAGCTGCCTACGCCTTCACACAGCAGCCTCTCTGGTAAGCCTCCGCTCCTCTTGCAGCTCTATGACGACAACACTACTACTGGGCTGCCCATAGGGCCATAATACACATTCAAACTTTTGTTACACAAACTATGTCGGTGTGACACTAGTGTTTTTTATTTTGCTCTGTAACAGATCTGCCGATTGCGAGGAGGAATTCACTCCACAGGTTCCTTGAGAAGAGAAAGGGCAGGTAATTAACTGAATTGCTTTTACAATTTCTAGTACTGGAAAATTAAACAGTTGCATTCAGGATCACTCACATGTGGAATCAAGTTCAGTTAAGCAGAGTTCTGACATATGTTTTTGGTGCTCTCATTCAAATTCCAGGATAACTGCAAAGGCGCCATACCAAGCCGTTAACAGCTCTGTTGGCAGCGTTGAGGCGTCCAAGCAAGCGGCCGGAGTGGAAAAACCTTGGCTGGGGCTGGGCCAAGAAGCGGCTGTCAAGCAGGAGATGTGATCTTGCCCAAACCAAAAAGAAGATGCCAAATGATCTGATCACTAGAGATTGTTCACGGATGGTGCAGTGCACGTCGTAGCTTCAGGTTAAGGGAAAGAATAATTTACCGTCGATTTATTACTCAGTTTACTGCTCTACTACTGCTAGTAACGAAGTTAGGAATTTCTATTCGATCTGGTGGTCATCCTAATTGGCCACAACAAGCGTATGCGTAAGGTCGGTCAGCCGTTCGTTGGCGAGATTGTTTGCTGCTGCTGGAGATGAACATTGCTCGCAGCAGTTTCGCTGGTCCGTGACCGGCGCCAGATGTTGCAACGATTGGCTTGATCGATGTGTTGAGGAACGATGTGTAGTGTAGTACACGTTCCATTACATTACATTCCATTATTACCCTCTCCCTGTCCTGTATGTTTACACTGGATCATCCCTGTGACCTTCTGGTAGAGGGTTTGTATTGTATGTTCAGTGGAAGATGTTTATTTGGTCTATTTAATTTTATTTTATGAATGAACATGTAGTCGGTATTGTGGGTGGTATGTTGTATAAATACACGCTTTATTACATTTTCAGCTCGAGAGCTGCAGCGCCTGAAGTTTTTCATCATAGTACTAGTAGCTCTTTTTTCTGAACAGATCACTAGTACCTTGAAATGGTTCTGCATTGTAGCAGTAGTCATTATATTCCTTGAATGAATAACAAAAATAATGCCATGCCTTCGGCAAAATAAATAAATAAATAACAAAAAGAGGTAGTTCTAAAATGAGGCAAGTTCTAAAAAAAAAAAAGGTCGTTCTTATTCAAAAGACGAGTTTTTCCACAGAGAAAACGGTGAGACCTGACCGAGAGTAAAACGTGCTGTTACAAAACTGGCGGATTGTACAAAAACCCGAGCCTTTATTTCCCCTGCGGACCGACCTGCTACGCTAGTAGCCCTGCCACTGCAAGATACGATACTACGATACGAGACGGAAGCAGCAAATAGCGCACGAGTTTGGCCGGGCTCAGAGCACGAGCACGAACCTACAGGAAAAGTCGGGAGAGAAAGCACGCCAACGGCCAACCCGGCAAGACGCGCGCGGTCCCCGTTGCTGTGCGTTGTGCGCCGCGACCCCGCAGCGCCCACTTCATCGGGTCGCCGTTGCCGTCCCTGCACGCCTCGGCATGTCCATCGTGCCGCCCCCGCCCGTGGTGGCGTCTGGCGTGCCCATCCATCTCCTCCCTGGCGATGACAACGTCCGGTTCGGCATCCACGCATCTCTGTCTGTCGCACCGCGGCGTACGCCCAGCCCGTCCGCTAGCTCTCCGTCGGTGTCGCCGAAGAGAAAAAAGATCAGCCAGTGGCTCTGGCTGGAGCCGGAGGATAATTAAACTTTCCCAGCGCCCAGACTTACAGTATACTAGTACGTATAGACTACTATACATACTAGGTGTAGGTGTAGTATACTAGTATGCAGGTCTTCGTTACGCCTGCAGGTCGATCTTAGTTATTCGGTTAGAGTAGCCTATCGTTTATGCGACCGGCCGGAAGAACCGCCGTTGACGGCTAGCTGCTTTGGTTATGCGAGTAGCTACTAGCTAGGCACAGCTGGGCATTTTTTTTAATAATGGATAATACAATCCGGTCTCTCGCATCCATAAATGTACATAGCCAATTATTACAGAGTTTAGGAAATTGAAACAAAGAAACGCAAGCCAAGTGTCTGAAACATAAACATAGGAACTAAAGCAAACGGAAAAAATACTTCCACCCCCTATTGAAAATCTCTAAGGCAATCATCTCCAATTGCTTGCTCAATGCAACAAAGGGCGTCCTTTGCTTGCTCATCATGCGCGCAAATTGGACCAGAAGGTTTAAACCAATAAGCTCCCCCGAAGATAACCCTCGCATAATAGAGTTAGATTTCATTTTTTTTTTTTTAAAATCGTGTCATTGCGACATCTCCAGTGGCCCAAAATAAGGCAGCTACACCAACCCAAATCAGCGGCTTAGAATCTTTATGTTGATTATTAAGCCAAGTACCAAACATATGGTTAATCGAAACAGGTTGGGTAAGTTTAGTAGCATAGAAAATAATCCTCCAAATCGTTTTTTGCAAAAGGGCAATCAAAAAAAAGAGATGTTGGATAGTTTCATTCATATTACAACACTCACATTTTCGACTCCCTTTCCAATTTTTCCCTAGCAAGGTTGCCTTTTTGTCAAAACGACACCTCTTTGGATAAACCACGGGGAAAATTTTAATTTTTAGAGGTATTTTCCACTTCCGCATTTTCTTATGTTGAAAAGGTGGATTTGTATCTATAGCATCAAGATACATAGATCCGACAGAGAAGACTCCGGACCGGATAGAAGCCATTTAAAATAGTCATTGCCATCCACCGTAACAACATTAGAAACCCGAGCAAACTGGGTTAAGCCACTCATCAAGGTTATTATCCACTAAAGATCTCCTGAAGGCACAGCTGGGCATGACGGCACACAAAACACATGCTTCCATTTGTTTTGAAACTCTTATGTAAGCTTGGGTTTAACTGCTTGGGACGACTTTGGGAGGTCAGTGTAAGGGCGTGTTTGGCGAGCTCCACGTAGCCCGCATCCAAAAAACCCGCCCGCTCCATATTTTTCGGTCAAAAAGTTTTTAGCTCCAACAACTCCACCGAGGATCCGCTCCAAAAATAGGGTGGAGCAGGCCCCAAATCCATGGATTTCGTGGAGTACCGGAGGGTGCTCCACCAAATCCAAATTTCCTAGAGTTGGGATAAATTACCCACCACGCCACTGGTAATTGGAAAATGACCGGTTCGTTTTTTTTTCCGTCGCTCTTCTTTCCCCCCCAACGAGGTCGTGTGCCCGCCAGACTGCCGTGGCCGTGGCCGCGCCGACCCTGCCCCCGGCGAGGTCGCCTGTCCGTCCGGCGGCGAGGCCGCGCCCGCCCTCCCACGGCGAGGTCGCGCCTGCTCGGCGGCGAGGCCACGCCCGCCCGGCGCTAGCGAAAGACTCGCGCAGATCAGCCTCATACGCGAAAGTGTGTCCCAGACCCGCGTCATATCCGCGCGTCCTCTCCGCAGGGCTGGGTCCATCACGTCCCTGTGCTGTTGGTCCATCATCACATCCCTGTCACGTACGACGATGCCATGAACATGAACTGGCCGGCCATGGTCTCCAGCAGCACCATCCCGTAGATGTACACCGGGTCACAGATATACGGAGAAAGAAGAAGAATTCTTTATTCTCTCACATGCGGGTCCTAGATGTTATAGGGACGGTGGAAAATCTGGAGCTGTACCAAACACTTTTTGATATCTCAAATCCACGGTAGAGTCTGCTCCACGATAGAGCTGCTGGCGGAGCTGCAACTCGGAGCTATTTTTTCGAAGCGGAAGCTCTACCAAACACGCCCATCATCAAGTCCAGCTTCTTTGGTTGATTAGATGAGAAGATGTGTGGAAATACAAAATCAGAGCACAATCTGACCCTTATATATGTGCACATGCAAGTTGTTAGGATGATAAACCAGAAAGGTCAGGATCACCATCAAGAGCGCATGGACACACATGATTTTCCCAGTTTTTTTTTTTTTTTTTTTTGATAACAATGATTTTCCCAGTTGGTGGGGTGCTGGTCCATGCACGTACGGTACGGTGGTAGGCCAGTGCTCTAGCACAGTTGACAAACTGCAGCCACCGCAAATATCCGAGGCCTTGCATGTCGCATCTGATTAAAGGACACTGGTGTTTTGGCGCGCGCCCATGCGCAAGGCTCTGGCCGGTTCCTTTTCTACGACTGAAACAAAACACAACAAAAAAACAACGTGTGACGTGGGTGATACCTATAAATACATCTAGCCATCACAGATAAGCATCCAACCATCACAGATAAGCATCCAATCTAATTCATGCGTCTTTCGTAATCATTTTGAATCCAGTTTTTTTTTTCTCGTCGTAGAGACTATTATAAAATGGTAAAACTTATAATGAAGCCACCTAAATTGTCGATTATGCAGAAAAAGCGAACCAAATAAAGATTTCATGGTCTGTCCTAGGTAGAGTAGCAGAGTACATGCATAAGCCAATTCACCGATGATGGGCGTAGCCAGTGAATAGAAGGGTCTTCAGTGTTCCAGCATAAATAATCTAACCTAGCTACCGGTGTGGTATTGTTGCTGCCAGCGAGCAACATTGAGGTGGTTAGATGCACTGGCACCACTCATAGGCATAAATGTAGGATCGATCAAGTTGAGGTGTTCTTGATGCCTAAAGGCCAAGATCCGACCGGAATACACAACACTTCGCGAACTTCGACTACACAGGAACACTGAGGTGGAGTTCCTAGCACAAATGGGAGGCCTGCTTTTGGGTGGAGTTCCTAGCATGAGATGGGAGGAGGCCCGCTTTTGGGTGGAGTTCCTAGCACAGATGGGAGGAGGCCAAGAAAAGCGGGCTATAGTCTCCTTTGGATGGCAAAATGTGGTTCCTCCATCCAATCAAAAGATCTCGGACCATCGTGGATATACCGCAATTATTAAACAACATCAGCCTAAAAACAGGTTGTAGATAAAGTGAATGTATCGTCGATGCCATTAACACTCAATTTTACCGCTTTACCCCTCTCATGAGGCAGAGCACGCTCCACACGGGAGCGCTTCTTTTTCGCCATAAGATTCTTGCCGTCCAAAGACACCGCATTTATCCAAATAGGAAGCAACATATTTATAGATAGTGCAGCCAAGATTTGTGCAAGGATCTCTGCAGAAGTTATCTTCCCGCATACCTTTTTCAAGCATGTCCGTACCATTCTTGGGAGTATGGCTCGTGGGTCGATCTTTTGTTTGAGAGTCTGGGTTGAGTAGCTATGTTGGAGAACGAAAAAGAATCATCGATCCGAGAAGTCGGAGGAGGTGTCTATAATAAAAACACATATGAGACATTTGAGGAAAAATAGAGCTGATCTTTGAGTTTTTATGAACGTAAAAGGTAGTGGTGTCTCTCAGCTTGTATGCTTGGCAGGAAAGAGAGTGCACTATCAGGCTTGTTTGGAAGGGGAACTCAGAGGCCTCTCGAAACCTCAACCAAAGAAAGTCAAATTTGATCCGAAGAGACAAATCATATTAGTACATGAGTTAAATCAAAGATGAAGAAATACCGATTATACAGAAGGAAATCTATAAGGATATCTCAAGAGTGCTCGGATCGGAAGTATATAGGCTGTGAAAATATGCTTGATCGGGCCATCATTAAGAAAAGAGTCGAAAAGCAGGAACCAACACATTCATTTATTTGTATCCTAATATCAATTTTTATGTCACAATGGCAATATTGAACAACCCCCAAAAAATATATGTACAATATAGTCAATACTTTCAAGAGGTTAGAGAACATACGGTGCATCCTTTCATGTGCACGACATATCAAAGATACCGGTTTAGGGAAAACACATGGCTATCTCCTCTTAGGGTCTATTCTTCCGAAGTGCCCGCGATATAATTCGAGGGAAGGTCCAACGATATTGGTTTTGTTTCTAATCAGGGAAATGGCAACATAGATTCAAGTTGAGGCATTTCTTATATAGGAAATAGACCTTGCTCATATACATGATGAGCATTAGAATTTACATACACAACAACTGAAAGGGAATGAAGTATTAAAGAAAACTCAGACGATTACCTTGGTCTAGTAGTGGCTACACAAGAGGAATCTGGAAATCACCATATGGCATCCGAAAAAGAAATGAAGGGTGCACCGATATAGCTCGATTGTCGAGGATGGGTTACTCCAAGGATTTCACAAATAAAATCCACTTTTGCTATTGGGCGGGGGCATCGAATAGGTTACCCGTGACCGAAGTCGCCCCTCCCTAGCGGCAAAGGAAACGTAACCGCAGATGGTTAAACCGAAGGAATCCAATAACCTTTTGCATACAATGGAAAACATAAGTTTGAAGCAATCCAATAACTTCTTGCATCGATTATGTGTGCCACGTTTGTATCCTAAATTTCTTCTACTTGGAGTTCTATTTACAGATGCCAAACCACAATAATAAAAAACAAAAGTTGCAATATCCGGTCTTTTTAGTAGGCAATGACGTGGATCAAGACAATGTAACATCATCATAAAAGAAGAGTCGGAAGAGTGGGTAGAGACGGATAACCAAAAGTAAAAACAATGTCTAGAAACGCATTGAGATTACCTTTTATCCCTCAAACATAGGACATAGTTAAAACTAATTTTATCGGTAGGTAGGGAATATTCATCGAGTTTTTTAGGTATGCTTCAAGATGATAACCAAAGTTTCAATTTTTTATTTATATTTTTTATAGAAACAATACTAAAGCTAATTGTTGTCCACCAAAATCAATACTTTGTACTACCTTTGTATGACATTTTGTATTTCTAAATATACCGCCATTATCTAATATGGGAATTATACGGAAGAACCGCATTTTAATGTGACGGACCACATTTGCTAGCAAAAACATAGGCGCCATTGGAGTATACTATTTCAGGTCTTCACACCGCAATTCCTCTATTCAAAGATATTTCACAGGATTTCTATTCTTCATATGGAATTGATTTATTTAGAGTCATTTCACCTAAGACTCAAACAGAAAAGAAGTTCAATTGCGCACATACAAATTTATTTTGGGACTTGACTACAACCCGTAGGGAAAAGGGGCAACACAACACTAAAGGGGCAAATTGGATGGAGGCACTAAGGCTAGAATTTTCTTGGCTCTACTTATCACCCTCATTTCATCTTGTCATGTTTATGCCATGCACAAATTGGGTGTCAAACAGGTCAAGGTTGACACTATAGCTATCTAGGTTTTTGCCATCTCTTTACCTTTGTTGTGAGCGGAAGCATTTTTTTTAGCAGGTACCAAGCAACAAAGCTACTGCGTCACAACAAAGTAATGATCACTGTTAGAGACCATACAAGATCTAGAATAGCTACTAATCTCAAGAGCAATTAGAATAGAATGGAATAAGAACACCTCTAACGAATGGCCCTCTGTGGCGGCACCCAGAAATGGAACTCCAATGAAACATCTTCTTAATAAAATGAACTGCTCGAGATACATGGGTAAGCTCACAAAATAAGAAACAATGCTATCTAAGTTCTTTACATGACCTCGGAGGCCATCAACATAAGATACGCTCATTGAATGCCAACACGGAAGAAGCACTTAATCGCACCGCATTGGAAAATTAGCAGAGATTTACACCACTATAGATGCAACCTTCATTATGCACAAATATCTCAAATGTTAGAAAAAGAACGTTCAGATAACATGAAAAATATCATGAAGAAAAACAAAACCAGAAGGCACCTTTTTCTTGATATAATGAATAAGTGAGCCATGGCCTTAGAGTTTAACCGATCCTCCATATAGATCGATTGTTCAGAAATCCCAATGGCTTCATCCGCATTGCCCTTGCACTATAAAGGAAGGACCAACCTTCAACAAAACTCCAAATATAAGGTTACACGATCCATTACAAATATTCAAATAGTAGTAAAACAATCCATTGTTGGTCGGATTTAAAATAATATCATATACATAAATATTTGAGCCGTCTCAAATAGGGAAATACTAACAATTTTTCAACCGAATAAGATTAAGATTAACCAACCCCCGAAGCTACTTTCACATGTCCCGAAACATTAAATGACAATACTTGAAGGGCTCTATCACATTAAAATCCTATGACGTGTGCAAAAATATCTTTGGATTGAACCATTTCATTTCATACTCAAAATAGGGACAGAGGTCAGCCCATGCATTATATATATATTTGCTAAACCACCGATAAACATATGTGCATGAAACAACAATGCATCCGTAGAGATAGCAACAAAAAATGGACCGCTAATCTAGCGCTTGGATAATGATGACAAAAATTAGATCCCTAAGAAAGCACCGAGCACCGACGGAGTCATTTACCACGGTTTTGGAGTCCTAAGATCCGTAAGAAAGCTTCAGATCAAAATGAGGAAAATCAACAAGGGACAAGGAAACATAAGCAACTCTCTAATAGCATGATTCCACCGGGGCTTTAGAAAGCACATGTAAGAGGAAATAAAGAAATACATCAAGGCTCTCCAATTAAACCAGAGCTAGAAAGCAACGAAGAGGACAACCTACCAATAGACATATACAAGGGGATGTTCTTGTAGCCCCAATAGTTAGCATATGTATAGTCCGAGCACATATATATGAGTCAATTCATGCCTAGAAAAAAAGGTCAAATCAATCTTGCCACTTGCACATCTAATATCGCATAATCACTATCCAAACTGAAATGTGACATATCGAGGTGACCAATGGCAATAAAATAAAAAGAGCCAAAACTCATATGCTCAATTCGGCCCAAACAAAAAAAAACATTGGTAGATTCTAAACTGAAACACACATATTTCTATGGTAAAAGAGCCAAACAGAGTTTATACATTCAACATCCGAAATTTCTATCTCCGAGAAGAAAATTTGCTAATCGTAAGTTGTGGACCTACATAATAAAAAAGAAACAAAGTGAATTCATCTCAATTATAGCAAACACAAGATAGGTATGAAGTATTGAGGTATGAACCCATCTCATAACTAAAATGCACGGGCCGGTATATAGATTTTCATCCGATCCAAAAAATTTTATAGTGGTGGTTGCGTTTAGATTATTGGCCTTTACCCACTATTTTATTTTGCTCAAATCGATGGAACAAAATGTATGTATGAATACATTACATGATGACACACTCGCGGCTTACTTTTAAAGCTTAATTTGGAAATCGCGAAGGCACTAAAAAAACCCCCAAGAAGTCGCATAAAGTTTAATGGAAAACATAAGACTAAGAAGCAATGTGTAATTTTTGGCACTTCGCTACCTTTCGGGCCCAACGGGGGGTGGACAAAGGGGCGGATGGCTCGGTCTCCGTGTCCGAGAAAAGTAAGTCCTCCACCAAATAGCCGGCAAGACATCACCACACCGCCACCGCTCCTTGGCCGACAATACCTCGCTCACCCACCGCCCCACGCAGATCCGGTGAAGATGGATAAATCGACTCGTCAAGCACTCAGACACACTCGATTCGACTCGTCAAGCACCCGCACACACTCGATTCGAAATCAAGAAACCCCCCAAAGCAAAAGCACCAGATCCATGAATATCCAACCCAAAATCGCCAGAGGAAGAAGAAATCCGCGAGCACCAAGTAGGAGGGAGGGCGAAGTTCACCGTCGCCGTCGCGGCCGCCGCCGGATGTGCCTCATGCTCCGCCGCCGCCACGCTGGGCGCCGCCCCGGGAACGGCCTCGCCTAGGCGCGCTGGGCCGGGGCCCTGGCTTGCCGCCGAGAGAGAGGGAGGGAGGCCTGGGGGCAGCGCACCGGACCGAGGTGGCGAGGCACGGGTCACGCCTCGGGGGGGGCCGCCACGAGGAGGGAGGGAGAGGGAGGAGCGACGCGAGAGAGAGAGGTAGGGTTAGGGTTGCGATCGAAGCCAAAGATATATTTGGCTGGAGTGTGACTCGGGGAGGAGATAGGAGAACCATTCATCGGCAATCAAACGATCAAAAATAATTTTACTACCGTGGATGTCCCGGCCGACGGTTTTCACCACAAATCAATTTACTCTTTAAATGTCCCGCCGACGGTTTTCACCACACGTCAATTTACTCTTTAAATCTGTCGAGAAGCACCGGAAATATCTTATCTTCGTGAGCTGTTGGTCTTCGACGACGCCAGACAAGAATAACAGCCGCGTGCTGAACCTGGAATAATTATTGGATTTCTCTCTTAAACTAAAAACGTGATGCACGGCCGCCGGATCAAACCGTTAAAGACAAGGACGGTCGGACTTCGGTCAATGAAGTCGTCCGAGATAAGCGGAGTGGCTAAATATTTAATTATTATTTAGCTTTATTATTATAATTTTTAGATTAAATTAAAAGAGAGTCGGAAAAAACTAATGGGCGGCCCGTTAGCAATTGTAAACCCCTCATATAAATATGGGGGCAAGCGTCGTGAGACGATCAAGAAGAAAATAATTAGGTTTTATTTTGCCTCCTTGCTCCTTGCGCCGCCGCCACCGCCCCCCCGACGCCACCGCCGCCGACCACCTCCTCGGGCGCGCCGCCGCCGCGACGCCGCGCCAAGGGCGGCGCCGGCGCCAGACGCGCGCCGCCACGCCACGCCCGCACGCCGTCATCTTCGCAGGCAACTCTCGATCCTCGCCACGCCACGCCTCTCGTTCTTCCGATTACGTTGATCGAAAACGGGTTGTGACAGATTGGTATCCGGAGACTGTGACGATCCGATGGCTTTGTACCACTCGACAATCCATCGCGGCTAACGCCAACGGGATAATCGACGAGTACATCGCAGCCATGGAGGCCAAAGCCATGGAGGCTAATTCAGCCTCATCATCGCCTAAGTACATCCCGCCCTTCAAGTGCTCTCTTGATGCCAGACACAGATGAGCCCTCCATCCGCCGCGACCTTCGATCCGTCAATCCTACGAAATGGACAATCCGAATTTTCATCTCGAATTTGATCTGTAACTTCCACAAGAAATTACTCCTGAATTTCCACCTAAATTCTTGCCAGAAAATCCCAGACGTACCAACAATAATATTAAATTATTTTTTCCAGAGTATGATGGCAAGGGTGACCCTTCTCATTGGTTGTACAAGTGCGATAAATTTTTTCTCGCTCAAGGAATTATTAATACAGATCAGATGCAGCTCGCTTCGTTCCATCTCCAAGGGAACCCATTATCTTGGTTTATTCGTTGGGAAAACAAAGTGGGTCAACCAACTTGGCCAGAATTTTTCTGCAGCCTATTACCGTGACGTTTTGGAACTCCTCTACACAATCATCTTGGTGATCTAACAAAGATCGCGCTTGACAGAGATTTGGACAGTACACTAATACGTTTACAGCAACTCTGAATAAGGTACAACACCTCTCCCCCAAACAGCAGGCTATGCTTTATATTGCTGGGTTAGCACCTCTGATTCGGATCGATGTCCAACTACATCAACCGCCTGATATTAAGACAGCCATAACACTTGCTAGACGTCTCTATACAGCTTCCCCGTCGACGTAACTCAAAGGTACGCGACAAGAGGATATTCGGATATTCAAATATCGGTTCATGGGTTAACCGGCATATCCACTTGTCCTACCATGCAATTAATTATCAATATAAATGGCACCAATTTATTGGCCCTATTGGATTCTCGTTCAACACACAATTTTCTCGGATTCGATTTGGCTATGAAACTGGGCCTCCAAAGTTCTTCTTTACACCGGCCCGCTCAAAGTTCTTTCCGCCAATGGGCAACACATAACAAATGTGGGAAGGTATGATGATATTGAATTTTCTATTGCTACCGAAAGCTTCAAAGCAGATTTTTTCAAAGATCAAATTAGGAGGCTATGATGTTGTTTTGGGTGTGGATCGGCCGAAGTTCTTTGGAAAATATTGTGCGAAATTTTAATAAACTTATTATGAAATTCGGGTGGAAAGGACAACCCGATCACATGGCACGATCTCTCTAAAGAGACAGATTCTCAACCGTGTATTCATATACTTTCTCCCGACGTGCCAATGGATCCTCTCGTTATGCAAATTCCAACTTTTTTTTAGAGAGCCTTCGGGCTCCCACCTTAACGGCGTTATGATCATAGAATTCATCTTAAGGATCCCACTCGGCCGACCGTCGTTTCGCCCTTATCGTTACCCTCGGATACGAAAAATGAACTGGAACGACAATGTGCGGACATGCTTTATCAAGGTATCATCCCGGTATAGCACTTCGCCATTCTCATCACCGTCCTTCTTGCCAAAAAAACATGATCGACTTTTGGTTTTTTGTGTTGATTATCGGGGAGCTCAATAGTAATACCTTGAAAGACAAATTTCCAATACCGGTTATTGCCGAATTACATGGATTAACTAGAAGGTGCTAAATTCTTCACCAAATTAGATCTTCGCCGGGCTATCATGTGCACGCATGCATCCTGGGACATCGAAAAGACAAATTTTCGGGACACATCATGGGCACTTTGAGTTTTTGGTCATGCCATTTGGAATATGCAATGCACCTTCAACTTTTCAAGCTTTGATGAATGATATATTGGGACCGTTTCTGCGTAAGTTTGTGCTTTGGTTTTCTTTGATGATATCCCGATATTTAGCAAATCCTCGGTTCGAGCATCTCCACCATGTGGAAGAGGTTTTCAAGGTACTAGCATCACATAATATCTTCTTAAAGAAATCTAAATGCCTCTTTGGTCAATCACAATTGGGTTATTTGGGACATATTATATCGGATCTTGGAGTGGCTGTTGACCCGGAAAAAATTGAGGCCGTCACCGCTTGGCCGCTCCCCACAACTCTCCGTGAATTGCGAGGTTTTCTGGGACTCGCTGGTTACTACAGAAAGTTTATAATGGATTATGGTACAATTGCACGCCCCTTGATGATCTTCTTAAGAAGGACTCATTCTCAGAGGGACACCCATGGCAACAACAGCTTTTGAGCACCTTAAGAGGACTTTATCATCAAGACCGGTTCTTCAACTTCCGGACTTTAATAAATCATTTATGGTGGAATGTGATGCGCCCGGGTGTATGGGTGCCGCTTTTACATCGTGGTAATGGTCCAATTGCTTACTTTAGCAAACGTATGTCCGATAAGTATAAAAAGTTAGCCGCTTATGAAAGGGAACTCATAGGACGGGTAACAAAGAAGTCAAGCATTGGCGACCATATCTTTGGGGCCGCCCATTTATTATAAGGTCGATCATTACATTCTTAAGTACATTTTATATCAACGCTTGTCCACAGTTCCGCAAAGATCAATGGGTTAGCAAATTACTTGGCTATGATTTTCTTTGTGGAGTACAAGCCGGGTGTAGGGTCGAGATGGGGACTAGAGGAGGGTGAATAGTCCTTTCTTAAACTAATTACGCCGGCTAAACAAATATGATGCGGAATTGAAACTATTCGTTTAGCCAAGACTTCACCCCTCTAGCTATGACTCTATATCACCTCACAAAAGATCCTACATAAAGCAAATGAGGTGATAAGCCTAGCTTGAGCTCTTAACCGTTTCTATTACAAGGTCACACAAACCTATGCACTAGTACTTCAAACAAGGGTGAGCTCCTACACAATTCTAATGAGCAAAAGCACAAAGCCAACCTAAGCTCACTAGATGCACTAAGGACAAGGCGACACACGCCCTAACCCAAAGGCTCAAATTACTTAGCTACACAAACTAAGCAAAGCAACTAATAAGCTACACAAGCTAGTAATTGCAAGAGCTACTCCACAAGCACAAGCACAAGGTATATATGAATGTAAATACGAAGCTTGTGATTTGGAGAATGCAAACCACCGAGAAGAGTAGACAAGTTGACACCGATGATTTTTACCGAGGTATCGGGAAGCTTGCCAACTTTCCCCTACTCCTCGTTGTGTCGACCAACATCTTGGGTGGTTCCTTTGGTGTTTCACCTAGATGGTTCTTCATTGTGATTCTCCGATCACTTGCCCCTCAAGGCACGCCCCGCAAGGCACCCCAAGACACCACTCTCAAGTGAGCCTCTCAAGGCACCGCAAGACAAGACACCACACGCACAAGGGAGATACTCACCGACACGCTCTAGTAGTGTCGCTCTTCGCGATACCCGCGAGGTGAGCACGAACCTCTCACAAATCCTCCTCCTCGAGCACCGCACAATCTCCGCTGCGTGCTTCATGAAGTCTCTTGCCACCAAGCCGCCTAGGAGGTGGCAACCTCCAAGAGAAACAAGCACACCGGTTTGCAACACGATCACCTAGTGCCATTTAACGCGATCTCTCAACGCGAATGCACTAGAATCACTCCTCACTTTGATTTGATGAACACTATCAATCACAAGTGAGTGGGAGGACTCTCTAGCACCACAACACAAGCCACCAAGGCCTGGTGTGCTCAAAGACCAAACAAGTCGGGTATGTGGTGTATAAATAGTCCAAACCGAGAAACTAGCCGTTGGGGACTAAAGCACACTTTTTTGCACCTGCGCGCCGACGCTGGCCGGCGCGAAAGCGCCGACGCCAGCGCCAGCGCTGTACAAAACAGCCCCCGAGCAACTAGCCGTTGGCAACTTTTCAACAGCCGCGAAGCCGCCAAAAAAGCGCCCGTGACGCGCCAGCGCAGCCCGACGCGGTCCGGAGAGGGTGTAAACCAACCGACCCGCCGGACGAAAATACACGCCGGACGCGCCCGGCGCTGCACAAAACAACCCTCAAACAGCGCCGGACGCGCCAGGCGCTCCGCGCCAGACGCGTCCTTCGCTAGTCTCGTCCGTTAAAATTGACAGCCCGACCAACGGCCGATCAAACGTCCATAACTCTTTCATCCGAACTCCGTTTTCGATGATCTTGGACTCTATGGAAAGCTAACTCAGAGGGCTACACAACCCACATGGTTGCTTGATCCAAAGCTCAATGGATCAAAGCAGTATTCCACTCCAAAGTCAGTCCAAGTGTCTAAGAAACACCGAAACAACTTCTCCTTTGCAAATGTGCCAACACCACCAAGTGTACATCACCATGTGCATGTGTGTTAGCATTTTCATAATCATTTTCAAAGGAATTTTCTCTTGATCTTACCACGCCACTCGATCCTAACACATCGCAAAGTTAGATCGCACAAGTGGCACTAGATGACCGATATGCAAACAAGTTTGCCCCTCTTGATAGTACGGCCATCTATCCTAAACCCGGTCATAAACTTCTAAGCACCAATGACCGCAAAATGAAATGCCCTATAGGTTATACCTTTGCCTTTATGATTTCCATTCCGCTCCATCTCCAAGTGCCGATGCAACACATGCACCAACACGATCACCAAATGATATGATCCACTTCATATCATCACGTGATACTATTGGTCCATCGATCTTGACCTCACTTGCTCTTCACTGTTTGTAAGGTCCTAGATGGCTAGGGGAGGGGGGTGAATAGCCTATAAAAAATTTTCTACAAGCTCAACTAAACAAACCGATTAGTATAAAACACGGCAGTAAAGTGGTTTGCGCTTAGCTCTATTGTCTTGCAAGCCTCTAGTGACAATTCTAAATATATTCTATGATCTCTAAGTCAATCAAAGGCTATGTCACTACTCTAACTAGTGAGCAATCCTAATATGATCCTTAGGCTAGCAAGAACAACCTACACAAGCAAGTGCTAGCTTTCAACTCAAAGTAATCTAGCAAAGTAATGCAAGAGTGAGAAGCTTGTTATACCGACGTGTGGAGGATGTCAACCAATCACCGGGAAGAAGAAAAGCTATCAATCACACGAAGGTGATGATCCACACACCGAGACAATGAACAAGTCGATTTGTTCACCCGGAGTTCGCTTGTACACCGACAAGTTACTCTCCGGTTGTGCCGAATTAACACAAGGATGGTGTTTGAGCTAGGCAGTGCCCTTGCTAGCCTCAACACACCACTCACAAGTGAGGTACCCAAGACACGAGCAATGTATTCCTTACACTTTGTCTTCCCAACGAGGAGTGCGTGATCCTCTCATAATTTCGCCCAGAGGTGGCCAAGAAACAATCACCTCTTCTTGCCAACAACTCCACCAATCCACCAAACCGGCTAGGAGCGGTGTCTCCAAGAGAAACAAGAAACCAACCGGCTCACAACAATCCACAAGTGCCTCTAGATGCAAAGATCAAAGCAAAGAGCACTTGGATCACCTCAACTCACTTGAATGAAGCTCACAAGCAAAGGGAGTGAGGAGGAGGTTATTTTCTCAGCTCAAAGGGTGTTAGAATGTGTAAGAATGACCAAGAGACCTTCCCATGGCCGGCCAAACACATATTTATAAGCCCCCATTCGAAATAGAGCCGTTATAAACCGAACCCGTCGAAAAATACACAGCGCCCGACGCGCCAGCGCCGTGCCAACCCGCACCGGGCACCGGCTGCACAACGTCGCCGGACGCGCCAGCGCCAGCCAGACGCGCCGGCGCCCGCGTCCCGCGACCTCCCCGTGACATGCTCTCGACTCACGCCCCGGGCGCCGGACGTGCCAGCGCCGCGTCCGACGCCGTGCAATCGCACTCGCCGACACCTCGCCATGTGCGCCGGACGCTGGGGACTCCTCGAGCCAGCGTCGGGCGTGGGGCGCCGGATGTAATGAACCTCATAAATTACAGGCCCACATGCACTTATCATTGTCATTAAGACCTCGATCTTTATGCACATGTTCCCAATAATCTAGAAAGTGCTATTAATCTTCCGAACAGGATCTCATTAACAAGTCACCCCAAAGATTACAACACTTTTATTCAAAATACATCGAGTAAGTAAATGGCGGAAGGATTACATAACCATAATTTTACAAACCTTTTGTTCAAAACAAACTTAAGTAGTAATATTACAACCCAGAGTTTATTGGAGTAACATTAAACATATTTACATAGACAACCCCGCCCAAGGGTTCACCTCTACTCATCATCCTCTTCTTGAAACACCGTCATGCAAAGCAGGGACCAAAACAAGCCTCGCTCATGACCTGCCTCCCGCAACAAGATGATCATGAATAAATGGAATATGAAGATCTTTCCCCTTAACAGAAATCAAATTCCGAATTTCAAGGTGACAAATCCCGTGGGACAAGTAATGGGAAAAGAAAATGTGTCAAATATATATTGACTTATAAGAAATTTAGTAAAACAATAAAGTTGATATCAAAATTGCAAACTTAAGCAAAAGGTGATTGCAACCGATAAGGTTTTTTTTTTTTTGGAATTTCTAGAGAAGTATGGATATGGATTTCCAAAAGAGTTTACAAGGAAGGAGAAAACACATTAATTATGGACTATAGTGAATCATGACCATAGACCCCGACATGAGCGAGCGCCCAGCAGTATTTCCTTATGGCCGCAAATCCATAGGAGACCCCGTGTTTTGACGCTTTTTCACGGGCCACGGATCATGGTTCCACTATAGGACACAACTATTGTAACTCTCAACCAACACATGTCGACTATCAATAGGAAGGATTGACATGTGCCGGCCGAAAAGAATCAAAACTCTCGGCACATGCATGAATTGAAAAATCAAGGAATAGTCCGAGGCTTTTAAATAGAGTTGACATGGCAAGGTGCAAGCCCCAAAAAATTGAACCGATAAAGCAAAGATTATCAAATAGAAGTCCATTAACCAAAAAAACCTGGTATAGGATGAAATTTAGGACAAACAACTATATTAAAAAAAAATAGTTGTCTCGAATAAAAGGAGAAAGAATCAACATTATAAGGATGATATGATGCATGCTCGTCCTATACGTCTTTATAATGTTAGGAGTACTCTGTCTTCATCATGTTAGCAGGATATCGGGCTTTACTTTATATACTATCTTCTCTCGCACCAACGAAATATTGAAAAGCACTTAGCGTAACATTGTCGGCGAAGTTGACTCCCGATTGTTCTTCAAAAGATGACATGAAACTTCTTGAAATCTTGTACTTGACTCGTCGGAAAAATCTTCATGAAAGCTTCCAAAGCAAGCATAAGGAAATGAAGAAGATCATTTTTAAATTGTTACTTTCAAAAACTTTTAAATTACAAAATCATTTTGAAGTTTTCAAAAGTAATATTGTAATGGTCCTAAGTATGAGCTCGATACCATTCTCAGAAATAACCTCCTAATTACCGGGTCCATTCCGCACTGTCTTTGTCCCAAAGACCTCGACAAATTGCTGTGCAGATGCACCCAATAACTTAAGAAGCCTGTCGGGTGTCATCGGAAACCCCGATTACACCACTCTCATGCGGGGATCAACAAAGGAGTAGCTACAACATTACAACATTTGTTACAAAAATATAGATCGAGTGCGGAAGAATAATAACATTAATTTTACAAAATGTGAGTAAGTTACATTTGAGTAAACTTAACTTAATTAATTTGCGAAAGCCGAGTAGACTAGAAGACAACCGGGATCATGCCGTGCCCACCGACATAACCTTAGTTAACAAAGACGAGTCAACACCGCAACAAGGGTTAACAAACCCCGAGTGCGGGAGTACTCAACAAGACTTAACCGACAAAGAAACAGAGAAGACTTAGGAATGCAGGTTTAGGGAAATCAAGGTAAGGCTTAGCAAGAATCAAGAATTCTTTTGCGAGAAAAGCTTACTAAAAGTGAATCCTTACTTTCAATATTTTTAAATCATATTAATAACTCCTATACTCTAGGTTATCCTACTCTAGAGCAAACATTTCTTTCATAAGCCAACTTTCTTTCCTCAAAACCATATTCCATCAATTACTACGAAGACGGTGCGAGGATCAAGTCTCCTTTTCTCGTGGAGCAAACGCCGATTCGAACCGCTTAAAACCCAAATTGGGATACCTCACCACACGACATATGTAGAATTTAAACTTGCATATGTCAGCCCTCACTGACCGGCCCAAAACGGGACCGCGGCCCTATGCCACCCGAGAGTACCGTACACCTAAAATCCGGACTTTAACCCACGAGGGTAACATGTACTCCCCGCCATCTCTCCACTCCCAAAGGCGGTTTATGCGTTCCCGATTTGGCTCACCTCCGAGATCTCGGGCTTACTCGTATATGTGGCCAGTATAACAAAGTTCTTGATCCAAGGGCCAATCAACTTAAGGTCCTTAACCGACACAGACGGGACAAGCACGACTGTGCAACCCTCGTCGGCTTAACCACCAAAGACACAACCCGTGTCCCGCCCGGTCTCAAGTTAAACTCTACACCTCATTATTCTTCCAAAAGGTACCATATTCATAAATAAAACATTTTGATGAAAAAGCTTAACTAATTAAGCGGGGCTAAGCATCACTAAGCATTTTCGAATAAAACAGGTTAACAAGGATGGTATTGCAATAAACAAGGATGGTAATGCAAAGAATTAGGTTATCACTCAACTCCTAGTACTTAATGCAACATATCATAAACATAAGTGTAAAAGCTTTGTAAAATACAAGGAAAGGTTTAAATGTATCCAGGGGCTTGCCTTCGTTGTGGCCCGGGACTCGGGGTCAACACCACAATAAAAGAAATCCTCTCCAAAATGAATAACCCTCCTCAAAGAATCGCTCAGCTTTAACAACCTCGGCCTCGTTCACTACACGAAATAATGTATGCTTCAAAGATCATGGAATTTAAATATGACGCTTTAACTAATGCATGAAATGATAACATCTTGAATATAACTTTCCTTCACGATAAAGTTGCAACCCAACAAAACCAAATTTTGTTGAACTACTTTAAAAGATATCATCACCATTGCCTAAGGAGTTCTCAAGGACCACTTGATTGTAGTATGATCCAAGATTCACAAAACAACTCCCAAAGTCACACAAAACCTAAATTATTTGACACTAAACAATTTATAAACTACATAAAATAAAAGGGCTTAAGATAGAAAATAATTTAAACATTTCAAAACGACTCCAAACTTTTTATACAAGTAGAACATATCATAAAAACAGTATAAATAAATTTTTATGATTTTTGAATAAATATTTTATTTTCTAAAAATCATGGAAGATGCATTTTTCAATTAAAATTTGTAATTTTAAAACATGCAAGAACTACTCAAAAATCTAAGTTTCAAAATTTTTATATGTAAATATACTCATAAGAAGATTCTACAAAAATTTTCAGAATTTTTGAAGCTATTTTCGAATTTCTATGAATTTTACAAAAACCGAGTACTATTCAAGCATAAAGAAAAAGATAAAACAAAACTTAAAAAGAAAACGCCATTGGGCCGATTCTGGCGGCCCGGCGCGGCCCAAGGCGCCCAGATCGGCCCACTTCCCCGCCCGCTCCTCCCTCTCTCGGCCGACGGGCGGGGCCGGGATCGACACGGTGCGCGCCGATCCGGCCGCCCGGCGGCGGCGGTTGACGGCGATATCTTGCGGCGGCGAGGTCTCCGACGACGGACTTGGACCTACATGCTCACGACACCGCGCATGCAATGGCACTCCAAACTCACGACCTAGGGTACCAAGGCACCCCTTGCCGGGCGGGCATGGCGGACATGGCGGCGCGGCGGACGGCGGAGGCGCTTCGGCCGGAGCGTTTCCCGGCGGCGACGAAAGCACGCCAACACCTATAGCACATCTAGGCGACCATTTCCCCTCACTCAATCGAACTAAACCGCCCCCTAGCTAGATCGCGCCAAGACTGGGCCTTGTCGGCAACGTCGGCTCGTCGTCGGCAAGCGTTCGGCGACTCACGGCGACGTCAACGGACCAACTAAAGGCAGGGATAGGACCGGGAGCTCACCGCGGGCTCGATTAGCAAGGTGGTTGGGTCGGAAACAGGACGGAGGTGGGTCGACGACGATGACGCGGGCGGCGCTCTCCGGCGGCAAGGTCGGCGTTCGGGGGCTCCCCGCGGACAACGGCAAAACGGTCGAGCCGACCATGACTACATCGCCGAGGCGGAGCTAAATGGCAAGATGGTTGTCCACAAAGCTCACCGGAGCAAGGAGAACGACGGCCAAGTAGATCGCGGCGGTGTTCCGGACGGAGATGAAGAAGACGACGGGCGTGCGGGCGACGGTCGATGGGAAACGACGCGAGCTAGCTTAAACGGCGTGCAACGGTTCGCGAACACGATGGCAAGGTTAAATTGATGAATTGGAACTCGAGAACGACGGCGCAGAGGAAAGGGGGCGGAGGGGTTACCGGCGCCGGTGGAGGAGAAAGAAAAGATGACGACGCGTCGCGTCGAAGTTTTATAGGGCAAGGGATACATGGACAGGTGGATGGCGACGTCGCGAAGGTCTCGGCCGGTCAGCGACGCGGCGGGCTCGCGAAGACGCGAGGGCGTCCACGGCGGCCGGCGACGGCGATGGCGGCATGGGCAGCTATGCCTAATTCTTCAGAAGCGCCCAAACCCTAACTTTCGAATTTGATCAAATTCTCCCAAAATTTGAACTGTACTTGAAAAACTCCAAAAGCAACTTGGCCTAATTTTTCAAGATCTACAATTTTCACAATTGGAAGATTTTCAAATTCGGCCTCTAAATATGACTTTTTGAAATGGGGTCAAAAAGGGACAAATTTGAATTCAAAATTACTTTTAAAATTACTCAAAAACTTGAAAAACTTTGTACATATCTTTTGTTCATCAAGAAAAGATCTACAAACTAGCTTTTGGAAATTTTTGCAAATTTGGCTTAGATTTTGAATTATGGAAAAGGGGGTAAAGAAGGGTTAGAAAATTAGGGTTTTCGAATTCAAATTAAAGTAGAATTTGATCAAATTTCATACTACCACACTATAACCATGAAAACATTCATCCACACCAAAAATTTGGATCAAACACATGTGATCAAAATTAAAGCACCCTAACCCCTAAGCACAACATTTTTCTAAAAATATAAACTTATTTTAATTTGAATGCATTTCAAATTTCCTAAACATGCATGCTTTGCGATGATCATGATGACATGGCAAAATTTTAGTTGATTAACACCAGGGTGTTACACCGGACGCGTCGGCGCGGCGCCGGCCCGGCCCCATAACATCAAGGCGGACGCCGCTTAGGCGCTTCACACCGCCGCGTCCAGCGCAGGTCACTTTGCGCCGAGGTTGTCGATTTGCGTCGTTTCGATTTTGTTCCAACTTCCGTCACTTGTCTTATATGTTACCAACACGTCGAAGAGCATCCCGACCAATCGTGTTAGCATTTTCAAAACATTTTTAAAGGCGCGGTTAGCTCTCTAGGTTAGAATGCATGCAAATGAATTTTGAACCTAGAGGCACATGAGGACCGATATGTACGATAAGTTTCCCCTCTTTATAGTACGGCTTATCGATCCTATAACCACCCACACCCTCTATGGTGTCTTGGGTGTGAAATCAAAAGCCCTATGGTTATACCTTTGCCTTGGGGACAATTGATCTCCGAAACTCCATCGAGTTGCATGCTTGATGATCTCTTGGATCACCTTGATCCATCCTCCATGATCACAATGCACCAACTCAGAGACGACCAATCTCCAATCTAGTCAAACACTTAGCATCGAGAGATTAGTCCTTAGGTGTCACTAATTAGCCAAAACCAAACAAGAGATCTTCACCGTTGCGTCGGTCCGTCGGCGCCAAGTCTTGCCCAAGCTTCACCGCCTCGCGGTCCATCGCTTCACGCCTCGACTTGCCCTTCACACTTGCAACCGGTCCATCAAGCCAAGCCTTGTCTTGATCTTCACCACCTTGGTCACATGACTCCATGTCATGTCTCATATGCAATAAAGCTCCTTCATTGCGTCATCACATGTGAACTAATCCCCGTGTATTATCTCAATCACACATTATTAGTTCACCTAATGTTGTCACTCAATTACCAAAAACCACAAGGGACCTTTCACCGGGTAAATCAAATGGGGTGGTCGACGCATTATCTCGTCGAACACAGAGGAATCTTCACTCATGGCTATTTTCGAAATTCAATTGGGGTTATTTGACCAATTTACGGGAGGAAATTGCATTTAGTGATGAAGCTATAGTCCTTATTGATTCTATAATCAACGGTAAGGACTCTGCATGGGAAGTTCACAATGGATTGATCTTGTTCAACAAAAAGGTATGGCTTTCCAAATCGCCCAAACATCTTCGGACTATTCTCCATGCAATTCATGATTCAAAGCACATGAGGATATACGTAAAAAACATTGCATCGATTCCGTCGGACCTTCTTTGTCAAACATGATAAACGCATTGTCACAGATTTTGTGAATGATTGTTTGGTTTGCCAACGCAACAAAAATCGAACACCTTCATCCGGTGGCTTCTTCAGCCTTTACCAATTCCGAAGAGCAGATCCGGGAGGATATCTCAATGGATTTCATTGAAGCTCTTCCGAAAGTTGGATCTAAATCGGTAATCTTAACAAAGTGGTTGATCGTCTATCCAAGTATGCTCACTTTATACCCCTTTCTCATCCGATACAAAGAACTTCAAAAGAGCTCGTAAATTTTTCTCGAGAGATTGTTAGACTACATGGCTTGCCAAGATCAGTGGTTAGTGATAGGGATGTCATCTTCATGAGTCAATTCTGAAAAAAGAAATTTTCCGTCTATCCAACATTATTTTGTCACCAACATCAGCTTATCATCCTCGCGAGATGGCCAGCCGAGGTCGTCAATAAAATTATTACGATGTATCTGTACCGCTTGATCGGTGACAAACCAAAGGATTGGGTAAGATGGTTACCTTGGGCTGAATATTGCTATAATACTTCATATCATGCATCGACCAAAAACAACGCCATTCAAACTTTGTGTATGGGCGTGATCCCCCTACTATTCGTGGTTATCATCCCGGTGAGACAACATTACGGCCGTGGATGATTTACTAACTCGGCCGGATATTTTTCTCAATCGACAAAGGTTCGTTTGCAGTTGTCTCGGATTATTACCGCAAATATTTTGATGCTAAACATACCGATAGAGAATTTAAAGTGGGTGATTATGTTTGGCTCAAACTTTTATCCCGTTGCGTGGCAACAATATCCGATTTACACAAAGGCAAGCTCTCCTAAATATTTTGGACCCTTCAAAGATCGCAAGATCATTACACCAAGAACATACGCATTGAATTTGCCGCCTGGAACCTGTGATACACAACGCCTTTCATGTCGGCAAGATGCTCAAACCGCACCGTGGGGAGATACCTCGATATTTCGGAATTACCTCGGATTCATGATGGCACACCGGTCCCCCGAACCCGAATTAATGCTCAAAACAAGAGTCCGCCAAGGTCGCCTTCAAGTGCTCATCAAATGGAAGAACAAACCCGCCGCAGATGCTTCATGGGAAGATGTTGAATTATTCAACAAAATCTATCAGGACTTCCGGCTCGAGGGACGAAATGAATCTCCAGCGGGGAGAGATGTCGACTTCGGTCAATGAAGTCGCCCGAGATAAGCGGAGTGGCTGAATATTTAATTATTATTTAGCTTTATTATTATAATTATTATATTAAATTAAAGAGAGTCGAAAAGACTAATGGGCCCGCCCGTTAGCAATTGTAAACCCCTCATATAAATATGGGGGCAACTATCGTGAGACGATCAAGAAGAAAATAATTAGGTTTTTATTTTGCCTCCTTGCTCCTTGCGCCGCCGCCACCGGGCCCCCGCCGCCGCCGCCAAGGCCACCTCCTCGCAGCGCCGCTGCCGCCAAGACGCCGCCGCGCCAAGGGCGCCGGGCCGCCGCCGCGCCACCAAGACAAGACGCCGCTCGCCACGCCGCTTCGCGACGTCATCTTCGCAAAGAACTCTCTCGATCCTCGCCACATCACGCCTCGTTCTTCCGATTACGCTTGATTGGAAAACGGGTTGTGACAAGGACGGTGCAACCCCGTGCCGATGGGTGAAAGGCACATGGTGAAAGGCAACGGCTTTTAAACTTGGACAGAGAGTACTAAGAATCTGTTTGGTTCATGAGAGTAGGGACTAGTGACTAAATGAAATTTAAATTAGTCCCTAGTCTCCCCAAAAAGTCTATTGAAATACGGACTATTGAGACTAAAAATTAGTCCCTAATTCTCATGTTTGATAATTTAAGGACTAAATGGAACTAAAAATTAGTTTCTAGTCCCTAGTCTTAACAACGAATAGTATAAAGATGCACCAGAGAAATATTTTTGCTAGGTTATTGAAAACCTTGTTGGAACCCTAGCAACAGATAAAACTTTAGCAGGGTAGAGAGCTTGATGCCGATGAACCAATGTAGCGGAGAAGAGCAAGCAAGGCTATGATCGATGGATTACGAAGGTCATCTGATGCTATGAAGAGTACTAGCTATATATATCAAGCCAAGCGAAGATAAGTGAAGATCTCAAGTGGTTTGATGAAGCGAAGATGGAGGAGCTTTATTGCATGGGCAATGGCCAAGGTCCGGCGTTGTTTAAAACAATTTAATAAGATATTGTCATTTCATAGTCAACATTAGCTTTTATTATGAATTGGACATCATGAAATAAAGTATAGCTTTAAAATTTAATAGAAATGACAAAGTATTAACAGATACTTCTCTGCCATATAAAATGTGTCATTCTCACTTATCGAGAAGATAAAATTTTTAATTTTGACGACATATATAAAATATTAATATTTATGATGTATAATCAGTATATCATGAGATGAATCATTAATATAGTTTCTAATAAACTTATTTGGAGATATGAATACTGATAGTATTTTCAATAAACCTACTCAAAGTTTTCAAAGTTTGACCAGCATGAATCTTTAAGAGACATTATTTCTAAGGCAAAAGGAGTATTTAGTATTCCTTTCAAATTTCCATAAAATATGATAGATTATATTTCCTTTTTCTTTTTATTTTTTTTTTTTTTTTTGAGAATGACACAGTACAACGCAGACACTCACAACACGCACGCACACTCACCCCTATGAACACACGTACGCAAACCCTACCCCCTATGAGCACCTCCGAAGGCTGAAAGCACCCGCAGATCTGGAGATTCTCGAAGTCACCATTGGCACCTCGTCGTCGACGGAACGCCGCTACCACTTAATGCATAACGCCGGAAATCCTTGGGAAAATCCCAGGAAAGGTGCGAGCACCGGGATTTGAACCCGCGGTGGGAAGCGCCCCATTTGGGCCGTCCTACCATTGGACTACAAGCCATATGATCGATTATTTTTCTTTTTATATATGGTCTGAAAGACCAACAACCCGAAGCCCTCATAAAGGTCCATCATGTGAAATTACAAGTTCAAATAGAGGCCCATGAGATCCGAAGCCCGAAAGACCAACAACCCGAGGCCCTTATAAAGGTCCATTACGTAGGAAGTACAAGTTCAAATAGAGGCCCATAAGGACCGAAGCCCAAAGGAAATTTTCGTGTTTACGCGCGCCCCTACTTCTGCAGTCTTCTTTCAAAACGCTCTGATCTGAATCTGACCAACAATTTTTTGGGTCATCACTTTTCTGTTCCCCGTTTCGCATTTTCCCACCACCCTTCCGCTTCCACGAGCAGATGCCGGCGAGTGGCAAGCTCTCGGCGAAGCCCTCCCCTCGCCGACGGTCGCTCCCGCCTCGCGCCCCAAATCCGCAGCCGTTACCTTGCTCGGTGACTGTGACGACGACGACGACTTCCAACCTCCTCGCCCCCGCCCCTTGAAGCCTTGCAATGGCGCCGCCTCACTTCGGCTTCGTAAGAAGCTCAAGGGTTCATCCTCCTCCGCTGGTTCCTCCGGGAAGGAGAGCGGTTCCGCCGCCGGTGGTGCCGTTACTGCGGTAGGGGCCGCCTCGACGGCCGCGAAGAATAACGAAACCCCTAGCCGCCGGCTCGAGGGTTAGTGGCGGCGTTCCTAACGCGAAGAAACGGAAGGCCGGAGAAATTTGCAGCCTCTCGAGGTACGGATCTGATAGCGCCAAGCTGAGTCGTAAACCGAAGATAGGATTGGATAGTTACGGATATGGTAAAGGGAGCTCCAGTTCCTTGCCCAATTCGATAGAATCGACGGTTTTGTCGCTCGGTGCGGTATGTGATTTGGGAGTTGGGCGTTGTGAGGAGGCTCAAGTAACTAGCTCCAGGTATTGTACCTCAGTTCTTCAGGTGGGGCACGCCACACAGGAGCTGGCAGGCTCCGAGTGTGATCCACGAAAAATGGATAAGAAGCTGGGCAGTTCTGAAGCTGTAGAGGGACATCACGACTCCAGGTTGATTGAAACGGGGCTTATTGAATCAGATGCAAAGCGCGAGTCTGTAACTGCTAGTTCATATGATTCAGAAGGGCTCGATTCAGGGATTCATGGCTCACTGACTGATAAACAGGACACGAACAAAGCAAATGGGGTGGCATCTGAATGTGGTTTTGGGCTTCGGAATGGGAAGTATCACTTGGATTCTCTACAGTCAGAGCTCCTAATGTCGAACACAAAGTATGATTCTAGAGTTTGTGCTAGCAAGGAAACTCAAGAGCCTAGTTTGGGATCCTGTAACTTGATTTCACAAGAGGGGAAAGTAGCAGCAGGACATTCTGCATGTGCAACCCCTGAAAATGTGACTGTGGAGAATAAATCAAGTGAAACTGAGGCTTGTAAGGGGCAGTGCCGCGCTAATTCATCTGAATCAAAGCTTCCAGAATCCCATATGATCCATGATTTTGAAGCTGGTGGTTGTGATGATTTTGAGATTGGGACACAGCTCAGTGAGCTCATTAACTTGTGTATGAAGGATTCCATACAGGGACAGTCAAACTTTAATGCATCTCCTGTGGAACAGAACACATTAGACTCTAAGAGACTTAATTCAGACTATGAAGTGAAATGCCCTCTCTGTGGATCAGATATATCTGATTTAAGTGAGGAGCTCCGGCAGCTGCATACTAACAATTGTCTTGATGAACCAGCAAAGGTATTTTCAATATGTACTGATATTATAATTTCTTTTGTGCTAATGTGACTTAAATAGTTGAGTTTTAAGTATACATGCTAAATTGTTGTGTTGGCTAGAAGCTCAAAGTACAGCTGCTTTTGTGTTGACCCTCTGCTTGATGGTATTGTTTGTCTGCATAGTATTCACCATTGTCATCATGATTTGTTTTTGCACATCATCGCCTGCCTATTCAGGGCAATAAACAAACATCACTGAAAATGTATTCACAATGGATTTCAATGTGCAACAATGTCAATGATTTGGAAGCTTTCCTACCATATATGCCTGATAATGAATTAAAAAAGCACAAATGGTGCAAACAAAATATTTTTATTTAGATTTAGTTAACTCAATCGTCCATAAGAGTATAAGACATTCATGTTATCATCCAATTTACTGGTTGCTGAGTAACAAAACTCAGATGAAGTTAGTGGAGTATGGATACAAAGAACATGAATTAGTTCATTTGGCATTCCTAATTCTTCTGCAATAAGATTAACATATCTTAAAGTAGTAACATGCTTGAATCGTCCTTTTCAGGAATCTAGTCCCAACCATAAAAAAAGAGCCCTGTGCTGGACAGAATGATGAAACCGGATGTGTTGTCGAATGGTTACGGAACCTTGGATTATCCAAGTATGAGGAGGTTTTTATCAGAGAAGAAGTTGACTGGGAAACGTTGCAGTGGCTCACTGAAGAGGTATATTTTGTCTTATTCTTTAGATGCAAGTTTATTTTCATTTGTGGAGCATAACTCCATTACCGCTTATTTATGTGACCCATCTTTTTGTAAATTGGAGTCTGTTTCTGACACAGCATTCACTTGCATCTTTTGCTGATTTGATCTTGTTGAAGCTTGAGTATATGGCTCAGCTCTACACGTAATCCTAAGATTTTGAGAGAATTGGTTGGTTGTTCTTATATTGGATGTGACTCAAATAGGCAAATGGCTCTTCTGGTTTTCGGCAAGACAACTAACATTTGCCCTTTGAACTGCAGGATCTACTGAGTATCGGGATCAGCTCTCTTGGACCAAGAAAGAAAATTATCCATGCTCTAGGAGAGTTACGGAAGAAACATGATGATCCAAGTGAAATGGAAGATGTCGTGTTAAATTCAGAAGATACTAAGAAGACTAAACTTCCGATAAATGGTAATAAATTAATTACTGAATACTTTCAATGTTCCTCATTTGATCAAAGACAAAGAAGGATATGCAAAGCCAACAAGCCATCTAATCTGAACGAGAAGAAAACTTCTAGTGCTAAAATACCCACTAGAAGAAGTGCTGGTAAAGGAAGGGTTAAAGATACACCCCTTTGGTGTTGCATCCCAGGGACCCCTTTTTCTAGTGGTATGCTTTTATCTCTGCTGACCTACAAGGACATTTATCCTTAATATCAATCAGCATGTTCCATAACTTAAATTGTTGCTGCAGGATGCATTTCGCTACTTGAGAGGCGATTGTTCCCACTGGTTTCTCACACACTTCCATGTGGATCGTAAGTACAACCTCTATTTGTGAATTGAACTCTTCTGCACCAGCATATTAGCAAACTGGTTACCACATGTTTTCTTTCTCCTTGTTGCTAGGCACAGGCACCTAATGCTGATGTTCAATGCCTAACACTGATTTCTATTTCAACAGATTATCAAGGCTTGACTAGAAGCTTTTGTCATGGGAAGATATACTGTTCGTCAATCACAGCGAGTCTTGTGCATCATAAGATTGGTATCCCATGGGATAGATTGCATATATTGACCCTAAATGAAAAGCTCACTATTGCTGGAGTTAATTTGACATGTTTTGATGCCAACCATTGCCCTGGATCAATCATTATTCTCTTTGAGCCTCCCAACGGTAAAGTAAGTGTTTCTCTGAGTATTTTTTCCCATCTATTTGACATGAATATTCGATATGTTATTTTTATTTACTTGTCTTTTTAGGCTGTTTTGCACACTGGAGACTTCCGGTTTTCTTCTGAGATGGCCAACAATCCTATTTTGCAGTCTTCTCATGTCCATACTCTAATACTTGACACAACCTATTGCAATCCACGGGTATGTATTTTTAGTTTGTCCAGAAAAAATGTTTTCAAAATTTAGAGCTGAATTTTGACATGGTTAATCTGCCATGAATAAAATTATTTTGCAGTATGACTTCCCAAGTCAAGAGACTGTAATACAGTTCGTCATTGAGGCCATCCAAGCAGAAGCTTTCAATCCAAAAACATTATTTTTGATTGGGAGCTACACAATTGGTATTATCTCTAATTTTCTGTTTCGGGGGTATTTTGGTGTTTCTCTAAGTTACGGTCATTACTTACAAGTGTTCTTGTATGCAGGAAAAGAAAGAGTGTTTGTGGAGGTTGCTCGTTTGCTCCAGAAGAAAATATATGTTGGAGCTGCAAAGCTGCAAATATTGAAACATTTAAAGCTTCCTCAGGAGATTATGCACTGGTTTACATCCAATGAAGCAGAAAGTCACATACATGTTGTCCCCATGTGGACTCTAGCAAGCTTCAAGCGGATGAAATATTTATCAAATCAATATGCTGTAAGTCTATGTATTCCGTCGTATGCCTTCATAAGACTGTAAGAGAGACTTTGTTTTTATTTAAGGGCCTTCCTGATAGTGGGCATGATCAAAATTCCTAGGAATGTGTTGAACTTCAAACTGAACCAGAAATTCCTAAATGAAACACCTGATTATGAACATCACCACCAAGAAAATAGGTCCATGGATGCTCATTGCTAGATGTTGCTAGGAATTATTGTACTTAGAAAGAGATAACTAAAAACCTCAGCTTTAACCATATATTCTGGCTATATTAACAGGAGCCAGGAATTCAGAACTAATTTCTATATTCTTTTCATTATGTTTAGCCTTTCATTTAGGTGAACTGTCTAGAGGTTCCATCTTTGTTCCAGATTCCCATCTAGCAAGAAATCAGTCTTAGTTCTTTTTTTTTTTTGTTTCGAATCCTGCGATTCATTTTTGTTTTCTGAAAAGCTACTTCACCTTCAGGGCCGGTTTGACCTTATAGTGGCGTTTTGTCCTACTGGTTGGGCATTTGGCAAAGGTAGGAAAAAGACACCAGGCAAAAGGTGGCAACAAGGATCAATCATTAGGTACCATCCTGGAATTTTTCCTTTTGTTAATCTGTCTGGGTTTATCGGACTCATACAAGGTCGCTTTGTTTGGTTGCTCATATTTGTCCATCCTGTGTAAGTAGTTAGTGTTGGGTTGCTTGTATGAGATTATGTCATATCAGATAAAATGGTTTAAGACAAAAGTCATTATAATATATATATAAGTATGTTTGGTAGTCTTAGGCCCTGTTTGGTTCCTTTGAAACTAGCGACTAAATTTTAGTCCCATTTAGTCTCTAAATTATCAAACAAGAGGACTAGGGACTAATTTTTAGTCTCATTTAGTCCCTGTTCTAATAGACTCCTGTGAGGGGCTAGGGACTATTTTTTAGTCCCTAGTCTCTAGTCCCTAGTCCCTCTAACCAAACAGGCCCTTAGTTTTTATTAAGCCTTAATTAGCTCTTATAAACACTAGTATCACTTAATATATACTTCCCCTGTTCATAAACAGAATGCAGGATTTGTGCAAGTCATACGCTTAACTTTGACTAATTTTGTAGTGAATAATATTAGCATTTAAACATTTATGTCTCCAACTAGGTTTACTACGAGCATATTTCATAATTAATTTAATGGTATTTGTTTTGTATCATAAACGTTACTATGTTTTCATGTAACTTTGGTCAAACTACAAATCATTTGACTTGTTAAAAAGTAAGAACTGCATCCTTTTTGTAAACGGAGGGAGTATTAATTATGGACCAAGTATATCATTACCTATGAAACATCCTTCCATCCCGAGCCAGGCCTGCAAGAAACAGTAATGAAACTTTTTTCCTGGGAGCCAGGTTGAAGCTCTTTTGCATCCCGCGGGACATGCTTAGGTCTTTGTTGATGCAACCAAACAGCCAAAACTGCATCCTGAATCTGTCGGGCCTTGTACAAGCAACCAAACAAGCTATTAGTGCCTGCCCTAAAGAAATATCCACAATTTTGAGAAACGTATTTGGACTAAAGTTTAACATGCCATTCCTTTTGTTTCTACAGATATGAAGTGCCCTACAGTGAACACAGCAGTTTCACCGAACTGCAACAATTTGTCAAGTTCATATCACCAGAGCACATAATCCCTAGTGTAAACAACGATGGCCCTGAGAGTGCAGATGCTATGCTTGCCCAGCTGTTGAACGAGTAGTGGAATTCGTTACTCCAATATTTTTGGCTTGACTACAGATTTCTGTTTGAAGACCATCTGATGAAAGGGATGAACGCCGGAGGTGCTGACTTATAAGGATTATAATGCAGTAGTGGCGGAAGCATTCTTGATGATGCCAACCGGAGTTCTAATGTGGAAATCCAGACACACGGTTATCATCAGACCGTTGGCGCCGTGGAAGTGCTGGTTGACAAATCGTCAGCCAAGATCTATACTGGAATGGATACCGGCGACAGCGTGTATTTCTGTGGGTGTTTTTTGTGGCGCCAAAACCCTGTGAACCGTGAATTGTGATTGTCAAGCGACTGAACTTGCATCCGATTAGTGCAAGTGCATTTCATTATGAGTCCATTTGTACACAAATTTGTTCAGGGTTACCTCCTTTTTTTTTGGCAAAAAAATTACTTTTTGCGTTGATCAAACTGGCCAAATCAGTGGAGACCTACTTGTCAGCCAAGCAGACCACTTGCAGCCATCCGCACCAGGCCACCGCTAAGATCTTCTAGAACTATCTGGCGTGCTCCCCACAAACGCAACAGTCCAATATGCGCCGCAGCAACGCTTCCTTATCCTAAGCCCAACCCCGTCCCTCTCCCGCTCCTCAGTCTCGTGGCGTCGTCGGTGCAGCAGCATCATGGGCCGCGGGTGGTGGCGGCTGCGAAACCGGCTGCGCTGGGCGGGCTCCTCCTGACGCCGTACCTTGCGGTGCCAAGGGGGCGGAGGGCCAGGGGGGCTCGTGGTGAGGGCCGCCACCGTCGTGTCACCCAAGGTAACAAACAAACACAGCACTGTGCTGCCGCTTACTATCGTGTTGGGGTTCAGTGGTTGCAGACCTGCAGGCCGCGTCTGGTGACCTGTGTTCGGTTCTGTGGGTGTTGGGCGGTTCGCTCTATGAGAAATGAGAAATCTCAAAATTTTAAGTACACAAACAGGATGAATGTTGTGCTGAAACAAAGCTTATTGTCGTGGTTGGGGGAGATTGCTAGGAAGACTGAAATCCTTTGTGGAGCAAGACTGTACTAGTTGTCATTCACTGAGGCAAGAAAACCTTAGGGCTGAAAGAACAAAGCCCGCAACCAAACTTATCCTACAGCACAAATGAGGAGCAATCCTCTGAATAAAAAGAGGACCAATGTTTCTCTCGATCAGTTAAGAGAATGGAACCTGCTGCATACAATTGATGCAAACCCCAGGCATGAGTGACGAGACCTGTTTGTTTTAGTGACAAACACCTATTCTGTCTAGTCTCGCACTTGCAAATCTGCTGTCTCGTGTCCACATAATGACAGTTTCCTTGTGTGTGTGTCAAACCTCTTTTGCTCAGTTAGCAATGTGTGTGATTCTTGTCTTTTTATGTGAGCAGTTGTGTTCATATACATGCATGCAATTTGCAGTATACTTCCATAAAACCATTGGGAGACAGAGTACTTGTGAAGATCAAAACCTCTGAGGCTAAATCTGATGGAGGGATTTTACTCCCAGTATCAGTTCAAACAAGACCACAAGGAGGGGAAGTAGTTGCGGTTGGAGAGGGGAGAAGTTTTGGACATAAGAGCATTGAGATCAGTGTTCGGTATGTGCTTCTGCACAGCTAAGTTTATTTTGTATAAGCAGACATGTCTGTAATACTTGTGTATTTAAACATTGACAAATAACATAAATAAAAAAATGTCACCAGTAACATGTTTTTTTTTTCCTTGAATTCACTGGTACTGTCCTATATAACTAACTGAGTAATTTGACATCCATTTATAATCTTGTACAGGTAGGTGCACAAGTTGTCTACTCGAAATACGCAGGCACAGAATTGAAATTCAATGATGCCGACCATCTCATTTTGAAAGAAGATGACATAATTGGTATTCTCGACAGTGATGATGTGAAGGATCTGAAACCTCTGAATGATCGCATTCTGATTAAGGTATGCTTATCAGAATATTACTGTCGTGACACTATCTAAATTAATTGGCTACTGTACTCCTATTCTGCTCACGTTATTTTAAAAAAAACTTTTCCATACCAAAATTTGTCTGGCAACTTCACTCACAAGTTGCATATGCCATATATGAAAGGTTTCATCTCTAGTGACAACTTATCTCAAGTTTACAAAATTCTGTTTTCACCGTTTGCAGCAGAATAAACTATATAATGCAACATCTTTATCCACTAAGACCAGAACAGGAAAGCCACACATTGGGCAGAAGTCACAAAAGTTTTATGATGTCTTTGGCAGATCCTCTGTTTATTCACGATATTACGTCGTGTCTTCTTTCAAGTCTGGATACTAGAAGCAAAGCTTCTCCTGGAAGCTCCGTTTTTGTGCATTCCATAGCTGATGGGAATTGGGAACTCTTCAACTTGACTCAATCCACCACTGACCCATTCTCAGTCAAATCTTGCTTGGCACTTGTCTTACATTTGCACTGTTTCGAGTACCCCAGACTGAGGTTATCCATCTCATATGCATGCATATGCATCGTGATAGTGGTTCTGCGACACGTTATTGCTTGTTTTGGGATAATGGAATAGTAAAATACTACTAAACTGGCATCTGCAATGACATTTTCTCTTTTAAAGATTCAAATGTATATTTTCTGTTCTATACTAGTTTATCTTCAAATAGCCAAATTGGACAATAACTTGGTACATTCCATCTGGCCAAGAGGAAATCTGTGTTTTAGTGCATGCGCTATGCTCTGTGCTGTTGGAGTGTGAACCGTGACATCCACATTTAGAATACCATTTTACTTACTGAATCTTTTTATTCTCATTTTGTACCAGGTTGCTGAAGCTGAAGAAAAAAAACTGCCGGTGGTTTGCTATTGACGCAGGCGACTAAGGAGAAACCTTCTGTTGGAACAGTGAGTATTTTAGGTTTAGTAATTTATTTAATTATTTGTTGATTATGATGGCTTATATTTTCAAGTTATGAACACATTAGCTGTTCAACAGCTGAATCCTATCAAAGAATTACTTATTTTGTTTTGGGCCACCTTTGAATTTTGGTGGCGGGCATCAGTAGTGCATTTAACATGTTCTAGACTTCTAGTGGACTAGTAATAGCTGAGTATGAAGTATGCTTGACTTTTACTACCTCTGTCCGTGAAAGAATGCAACTGTGGCGGTCAAAGTAGTTCAAGTTTGACCAAATTTACAGTAAATTAGCCTTTATGGTTTCGAATAACTTTTTTTGAAAATATATTCTATAATAGTCTAAAACTAATTGAATGGTATTTACTTTGTATCATGAATGTTTGCACTTTTCTTATATAAATTTGGTCAAAGTTCAATCTGTTTGACTTCACGAAAAGCGAATTGCATTCTTTTGTGGACAGAGGGAGTAAGTTTCATTACTTTTGGGCTTTTGGCCAGTAATTACGAGCTGCAAGGAAAGGGAATTGTGTTGAAAAAGGTGCAGGTTTTGGCCAGCAATTGATGCCCTTTAGCTGTCTCCTGCTTGTGTGGTTCGCTACAGAGGTGTGGAGCTGGTTACTGTTTGACTATTGGTCGTCTGTTTATAGGGAAAAACACAAGACACCTAGAGTTCAGCGTGTGGCCTTTAGCGCGGAAAGTGTAGCTGCCTAAGAGTTAGTACAATAGAGTGACCACCTCACGAAAAGAAAGAACAAACAGTCATACTGAACTGGAAAAAGTCTATATCACCCCATGAGGTTTGGATGGGTGTCTACTTAACCCCTCATAAAACAGGTATTAAACACATTAAAGTTTGTAAAACCAGGTTTTATACTTGAGGGGGTTAAGTAGTCACCTTTCCAAACCTCAGGAGGTGATGTAGACTTTCCTACAGAATTATACTTATGCATTCGCCATTTTATTTGTTCAGTCCTTACATTGAGCTCATTCCTTAAGTCTAATACACTGTGAAAACAGGTGGTAGCCGTTGGACCAGGGCCGTTGGGTGAGGATGGCAGTAGGAATCCCCTGCGGATCACTCCTGGAAGCAACGTGATGTATAGCAAGTATGCCGGGAGTGAGTTCAAGGGCCAGGACGGTGAGTACATTGTGCTCAGGGCGTCTGACGTGATGGCTGTTCTTACCTCTGATTCCGAAGCATACAGCGCCATTTATGAAATGTAGGAAGTTTTGATGTTGAGGCCGAACCTATCTTTCAGTTTTTCTTGTTTGGAATTGCTGAAAGGTTTTAGCTGTATTTTGGTGCGAATCGTAAGGAAAATAAGAGTAGCGTAGACTTGAGACAGGACTGTGCTATGCTGTTTGGCTGGTAGGTGAGCTGACCAGCATGTCGGATTCGGCTGTTTTTCCTGGCAGTCAGTGTTTTAGACCAAGATTGGCCAACGGCATCAATTTTGCTAAAATTTTTTTAATCTTGCACGGACACATGAGAGTTTGTAGTCGACAGGCGTGAACGGTGAACGAGGGCATAGGTTTGGTTGGTGGAGGGTGATGATGATACTAGATAGTGATAGGAGAGTTGGTGAAGAGGACCTCGTGCCAATATGAAGGGTCATATGGAATGTTATTTCTGCATCGGCACGAGGGCACCTGACTCCTGTACGCAAAGCTCCGTGCGACTGCGTCATGGCATCATCCGCTCGCTCATGGCATCCCCTCTTTTAAGCATGCCGGGAGGAGGGAAGAATAGATTTGGTGGAATCCTTGCTGCCAACTGCGACGGCTGGATACTGGAAGAAAAAGTCCAACAAAGATGATGCGTTTGCTTTGTAGCACCGTGCAGGACGAACCTGAATGACTTGTCTTCAGTCCATTCTGACGACCGAGCCTTGCATGAGCCATCCACCACACTGCAAGACCAAGACCGTTTCACATGCGACATGCGTACTCTAGAATCTCCCCCGGACGACCGCAGGTCCGCAACAGTCGGCATCAATCACCATTCACCAGTGCTGCATCCACCGAAGTGCAAGCACCGGACTTTCCTATGGCGCGGCTGCCCTGCCTTGCCTAGGATGGCACGATGCTGCTCGACGGGCAAGAAAGAACAAAATTTGGATCTGTAACTACAAGCACGGTCCAACACAGTCGTCTTGTCATTGTGATCCTGACCATGTCCAGCGGCAATTCATTTTTATTTTAACGAGTCCGACGATGGATGGATCAACGACGACACGGCCTGTGATAGGAACTTACTCCGCATGACTTCCCTGACCAAACCACAAAACCTGTAGCTTTCTGGAGATGCGAGAACTTGGCCAGGTCGTCGCTGCCCTACCATGTACGCCGCCGTTGTTGCAATCAGCTTGCCCTGCCCCAGCCCACCACCACCAGGCCAAGTGTCCAGACTCCGTAGACCGCGTGCTGCCTGCCTGCGCGGCATCAAAGACCTAGAGTAACTGAGCCTGCCACGCGCGACCGCTGCCCCCGACACGGTCACGGCTCGACGGCGCGCAATTGATCGCGCGCCGCGCGGCACGTACGTATATATAGCGGCACCGGCACCGCTCGCGGTCGCGGCGGCAGCAGCCGGTTGTTGGCAGGCACACGGGTTGGAGTTGATCGATCACTCTCGTTCGCGCGGTGGTGGTGATGATGGCGACCCACCAGCACGACGCGCTGTGGGCGAAGCTGCACGAGCTGGAGCTGCAGCTCGCGGCGTACAAGCTCCTGCGCGCCGCCGCGCGGGGACGACGCGGGAGGATTCGCTTTCGCGGACGGAGCCGAGACGACGACGGGGGCGGAGGGCAGCACCACCTGCCGCGGCAGGCAGTACGGCGCCTACATGCGCCGGCGCGACGCCAGGCGCGTGGCCGCGTCGGCCGAGCAGCAACCGGCGAATACTAAGGCTCAGCAGCCTCGGGGCGTGCGCGCCGCGGGGGTGGGGCGCACCACGCCGATGAGCCCGCGCAGTGCGCTCCGGTGCGCGGCTCGCGACACGCAGGAGCCGGGCGCCACGCCGCGGCTGGCCATCGTCCCGCCGAAGAGGACGCCGGCCGTGTCGTCCATCCCGAACACTCCGAGGAGGGACGGCCCGGCGCTGCCGAGGAGCAGGACGGTTAGCGGTGGCGGCGCGACGGGGAGCCCGGCGAGGCCGGCGTCGCACCACCAGAGGCGGAACAGCCTCGGCGTGCTGGCTGAGTTCGGCGAGTGCGCCACGCCGAGGCCGTTCCTGAAACGCGGCACGGGCACGGGCGGCGCGGCGGCGCCGGCCAGGCTGCGGACGACGCGGGTGCACGACCTGCCGACCATCGACATGGCCGCCATCACCCCGAGACCGCTGCCTCAGCAGCAGCAGGAACATACACAGGCGGCGCTGCGCCACGTCAGGTCCGTGTCGGAGCTGCCGTTCGACACGGCGGCGCTGGCCTCGCCGCAGCAGGCGCGGGCGAGGAAGCGGTGGGGCAGCCCGGAGAGGCCAGCGGCGATGTTCTCGGCCAAGGCAGCGCCCGAGTCGCACAGGGACCTGTCCAAGGGGCTCAAGAAGCTGCTCAACTTCGTGAGGAAAGGCGGCAGGAGCGGTGGCGGCGTCGGCGACCAGGCTCTCCCCGGCGGCCAGCCCGCGCGGGAGCGGGAAGCCCGTGAGCAAGCAGGGGGTGGTCCGGTTGCTCCCACGTGGACGTCCCGTTCGACCGCGCAAGCCTGAGGGGCACCGGTTCCCCATGACGCGGGCAGTTGGCATCTCCGGATGAGGCCCTGCGCAGCACGGCGCCGAACAGTGTGTGACACGCCATGAGAAGTGCCTTGATTGCTCTGCGTTCAGGTGAGCTCAGGTGGTTCGACGAGCGACAGCGTCGCTCACTGTACTTCTCTGTGCCTGCCTGCTTGTTGGTGTGAAGCAGAGTGCAAAGTCGGTTTAGAGTCCCCCGTAGAGAATTCGCCTTTACAAACGGGCCGTGTTGAGAAGTTTTTTGCTGTTACCGCTTAGTAGAGATGAATTCTGTAGCTTTGATTTCCATGGTACTAGGAGTACAAGGTTTGTGTTCGCATTTGAACGTGTAGATTATGCTTGTGAAATGGAGGTATCCTACGAATGAATAGCGAAATCTCGCAGTCCTGTAGCGTACGGTGTTGTTGGCGATCTCCGGCGCTGCTTGAGCATTCAAATTTTGGCGGTGCACTATATTTTAACATCGGAAAGCAAAACGTAGGCTACCCCGGGGAACATCAGATTGTTCGGTTCAGCTACGAGACAAGGAAAAGTTATACTCCCTCTCCGTTCCAAATTCCAAGCCAAGCATCTTGGAGAGTTCATCTCAAGTTTGACCAGAATTCTAAGATTGATTTAAAATTTGGTTAAAAATTTGAAATGACTTAAAATTTGGGATGGGAGAGTATTTAGCTAGAAAAAGAAGAGATGAACATTGAGTTATAAAAAGTTATTTTAATAATGTGTTGTGATAGAAAAAGTTTTTTTTTATATAACAAACGATTTCATTCCAGCAGCATTGAGCTGCGAGCAGTGTTATAGGATGCATAATTACACAATTGAGTCGTTCCAAGAGAGGCCACTGAGAAATGCGTGAATTGTAGAGCAATCAGTTTGCAAATCTAGAACACTGCATAACTTGTTCATAAGAAAAACGGGTGAACAGGCCGATCTCAAAAAAAAAAAAAGTTGTTCTAGAAATGCCTGTCTAGCTAGAGCATCAGATGTAGTATTAAGATTCATATTGATATTGACGATCTTTGCTTGACGCGAGGAGTGCGGTTGCTGAACAGTTGGGTGAAAAGATTTGATCCTCCATTCTGGAGGATGATGTTAATCCACTCCACCGAGAAAGTGGGACGAGCAGCTCCGCCTCCTCCCTGGCCCTACCCTCCTCGGCTAGCGGCGGCCGAGCTCGCGCGCCCAACGCGTGGCGGCGTGGAGGGCGCGCGGCTCGAGCCGCGAGTGGCATGAAGGGTGTAGCTTCTCGGGAGCGGTAACTTGATCCGGCGTTCGTGGAGGAGGATATGGCGGCCCGGCATTGCGGTGTGGCGGCGGCGGCGCAGCGTCCCCGCGGCGGCGGCGCAGGGCGTCCAGCGGGTGGCGTCGCAGGATTCTTTCCCTTGAGCTCCGGCACGGATCCGACGGCGCGACCCCAGCGGTGGGCTCCGCCGGCTTGGATCCGGCGTCGGTGAAGATCTCTAGATTGGTTTTGGATAATTAATGACACCCTAGGACTAATCTCTATGCTTAAGTGCGATCTAGTATGAGATGAGTCCGACTCATGTCTTGGTGCAAATGGTGATCATGGTGGATGACATGGTGTTGATCCAAAAGATGATCAAGTGCATGAACTTGGGAAAGCAAGGTGGAGAAACAAAATGGGCTCAAGGCAAAGGTATATTTGATAGGGCCATTTTGTTTTACACTCAAGACACCATAGAGGGTGTGAGTGATTTAGGATCGATAACCGAACTATTAAGAGGGAAAAACCTCGGGAACTTCGGTCCTCATGTGCCTCTAGGTTTAAAATTCATATGCATGCATTCTAACCTAGAGAGCTAACTTCGCACTTGGAGAAATGTATTTGAAATGCTAAAACATGGTGTCGGGGTGTTCTTCGACGTGTTGGTAACATGTATCAAGTAATGGAAGTTGAGAAATTGCAAAATCGTTGACACCGCCGCCAAAATGAATCTGCGCCGACGCCTTGCTGGCGCTGGCGCGACTTTGGCGCGGACGCTGGCTCAACAAGTCCCGTCCGTCCGGCGGTGTTCAAGCCAGCGGCCCGGCAACGGCGCGACGCGCAGTCCGTGAGAGGATGTTGTTGGGGCGCGGACGCGCTGCGCTGGGCGCTGGTGCGCCGTAAACGGCTTCCTACTCATGCGGCGGTTTTCAACGGCGCTGGCGTCCGGCGCTATACACAAAATCCCAAGTTTGAATGCAACGACTCTATTTCAATTGGGGGGTCTATATATATGGGTTTGGCCGACCATGGGGAGCTCTCTTGGTCATTTGAATTCATTCTAACACCCTTTGAGCTGAGGCAAAGCCCTCCTACTTGCTTCCTAGCATATTCTTGAGAGATTGAGTGGTGATTCAAGTGCATTGCTTTGCTTGTTGCATCTAGGGGCACTTGAGGGTCATTGTTGCCGTGGATTTCTTGTTACTCTTGGAGAGTACCGCTCCTAGCCGGCTTGGTGATTTGGTGGAGTTGTTGGCAAGAGTTGGAGACTGTTCTTGGCCACCTCGGGTTGATTTGTAAAGAGGACCACGCATCCTCGTCGGAGCGACGAATCGCAAGTAATACATTGCTCGTGTCTTGGGTACCTCACTTGTGAGTGGTGGCTTGGAGGCTAGCAAGTGCACCACCTAGCTCAAGCACCATCCTTGTGTTGGTCGGCACAAACAGGAGGAGAGTAGCTTGTCGGTGCACAAGTGAACTCCCGGTGAACAAATCATCGTGTTTATTGTATTCATTGGTGATTGGCTTCATCCTTTGATTGTGATTGTATTTCTCTCCACACGGTGATTGGTTCTTTGCCCCTACACGTTGGTATAACAAGCTTCTCGCTCTTGTATTTACATTCCTAATTTACCTTATGTAGAGAGCTAGCATATACTTGTGTAGGTGTTCTTATTAGTTAAGACATATCTAGGATTGTTCACTAGATAGAGTAGTGACATAGCTCTTGTGTGACTTAGAGATTATAGTTGATATTTAGAATTGTCACTAGGAGGCTTGCAAGACACTAGAGCTAGTGCAAACTGCATTTACGCCTTTTTGTTATACTAATTGGTTGGTTAAGTGTATTTGTAGAAACTTTTATAGGTTATTCACCCCCTCTAGCCATCTAGGACCTTACGGTCGGGCGAGGGGCGGATCCGCTACTGGCGGCACGGATCCGGCCCATTAGGGGTTAGAGTTTCATTTTTTTATTTTTATTTGGATTAACGGTGGTGGTTATTGGAAACCGCCACGGTAAATCTGTGATTCACGGTGACCCTAGCTCGATGGTGGTTTTTAATAAAGCGCCACTAAAAAAAAAAAAAAAACCGACACCTAAAACACATTCTGTAGTAGTGGCTCGTAATAAGCAAAAGTGGCAAAGAGATTCAAGAGCGAAGATAGATTTTGAACTTTGCTCAACGCACAAAGTTAACAGGGTTCAATACAATAACTCTCAAGTCGGAGGATGTGAAGGCATCTTTTTTTTTTTTTTTTTTTTTTTTGAAGGCATCTTTGATGAAAGCAACTTCTGAACATTGACATGACGTGAAGAATGAAATCTGAAGGGTAAGACAACTTCAACCACAGTTTAGAGGATTGTACTGAATATAGAGAGGGGCAAAACAATCATTGCACAACAGTTACGAAGGCTAGGACCTCTATAAATACCCCTTAGACATGTAAAAGCATGATGAAATGAATCCATCTATACATACCCCTTAGACATGTACTACTAAAGTATGATGAAATGAGTCCAATTTTACACTTTTGTTCAAATTCGATGTTTGTGTGATTGTTTCACAATAAGAAGACATGCATTGAAATTTTAAACCATACTATATATACTAGTATTCTGAATGTCTTCTAGATTTGAGTTCTACGATCATTGATGCATTATTCAATTTCACCGAACGATGTATGTAGTAGAGCTTCCCAATCAATTGTTCCATCAATCTTATCTGAGATCACTCACAGCACGACAAACAGTACACGGGTCTTTGACCCTGTTCCTTCCTATAAACTTACTCAATCAGATAATTTCAATGAACGATATTATTTTCTAAGAAAGATTGAATGTCCTGTGAAATTTTCATAATTGTCGCCTAAAATTTGAGCCTTTTTAGCAACATATTATTTATACACTCTTCATCTCTTAATATTTCTCATGTTCTAAGCGATGCAACGATCTCATTTATGTTCTTATCAAATTGTTTAGACACTCAAACCTAAATCACACCCATATATTATCAATGTTACATTACTTTGGGCAACATTGATTGCATTCTTTGCAAACAAAAACTTGTAGCTATGTTCACAAGAACATTGCTGAAAAATCCAAAAGGCTAGTTATAGGATCGTCCAAATAATTAGTTTTGGAACTATACAAAACAGAAATTAAGTGCTTTAGTGAACGTGCATAAAATTGTGTTAGGAAAAAAAATATGTTGACAAATATATTTTTTTTCCAATTAGAAAACTCTCTTTTACCTATACGTACACACAAAAAATATTTAAAGATTTTTTCGTGTTAACTTAAACAATATAAATAGACAAAAATCGTGGGGCTTAACTCAAAAACCCCGCCAATAATGCATGACATGAACACATGAATTAACAAATTAATATTACCGATGATCGTCGTCCTCACCCAACCATGTCTCGTCCGCTTGAACCAGCTCATTTTATACCACTTATATCGCAGGGGAGACGCGCACCAGTTATTGTTGTTCCTTTGCATTAGGGAGCACCACAAAACTCAGAACTACTACGATTTGGTATATACATTACCTCCGTTCCAACTGACTCATTACAAATGGCACGCGCCATGGCAATAAGGTCTTCATCATCAATAGCGACGGTGACCCGCTTTCTCTTGTAAGGTAAGGCAAGTTTCTCGACCCTTCTTGTTACAGTGGCCTTGCTCTTTACTCTGGTGACCTATTTATTTATCGTGTAGGGTGTTTTGCTTGTTGAGGGATCTCAGGTTCTCCATCATCCCTGCTTGGTTGTAGGATCGTAGATTCATCTTCGACAGCGATGACATACAAGACGGCTTTTTGTTGTCACAAAGGCGAGCTTGTCAAGAGACCTTAGTTTGCCCTTGAGAGTGGCCCTGTTGAAGCATAGTAGTGTGTTGCTGCCGATCTTGGCGTCGTCCATGTCAAGCCTACTACGCATGGGATTTCAAGGATGCTATCAACAACTTCTATCTTCTTACTCGGCCTGCGGACCGCTAGCTGTAGCTTTGACATTCTTACCTTCCGTGGAAGAAGCTTGAATCGGTACTTGCCCTTTTTGGGAACGTTTCTTCCTCCATGTGGATTGTGTTAATACCTCTGCTGCCATGGTGGGAGGGGTTAAAGAAGTATCAAATGCAGCAAATGAGGCTATTGGCTACGTAATGGACGAAGAGATATAGATGATGACCTTGAATCCGTACTTGCTCTTTTGGGAACATTTCTTCTTCCATGTGGATTGTGGTAATACCTCTGCTGCCATGGTGGAGAGGGGAAGAAGTAGCAGATGCAACACATGAGGCTATTGGCTACGTAGCGGACAAAGAGATATAGATGATGACCGTGGATTGAAACGGTTTCATGTATTCATCATACATGCATGATGCTGTAGATATCAAGTTGCAAGTGGGGACGTTTCACAGCGTCCGTGGGTAGGCTCATGCTCATAATCAATTAGTCTTAGCTATAAGTGATAAAAAGTTGATTGATCAGAATGGATGTGACCAAGATATGTAGCAAGCAAAGAATGTCAACATGATGCCATCCAAAATGGGGGGCCATGAGACAAGCAATTTTAGGCACCTACTAGTTACTATAGAGCAAACAACAGTTGTTCCAATCATTCACGCTTTTGTACACGAAACTTTACTGCCAATGAGCCTGTAGTCCAACTAACTAGGGCATCCATGCGGCACTCCACAGGTCATGGGTTCGACTCCTCATGGGAGCGAATTTTCCGAATTTCTGGCCGTGGTTAAAAAAAACCCGTCGCTTGTCCCATGGCCAAAGCACAGGTAGCTAGGTCCGGCTCTGTTCTCACCTGGGTAACGGTGCCCCTGTGTCAAGGTGGGGTAGGGGGTTCGGGGTTTTCTTGACCCGTGTGAGAAGGTCTTCTTCTTCTTACTAGTGTAATGCTCGTCTTTGAAGCCATGACTTCATATACATTAAAACAACCAAAAGACAATTCATTTTTCTATTGTTAAAATTTTACTTCGTTGGAAAAACAGGAGGTGAATCCCCTGTTGAGCTCATTTTGTAAACTTCGTCTGTACAAAGGAAGTTACAAGCAAAATCTGAAAAAGAAAACTAGTCTCGAAGAAGAAATTTCTTAGAAGACTTACACCCAAGTACAAGAGCATCAAAGATGACTCCATTTCTCGGGTCCATAGGAAGTAGTAGTGACCACAATTTCCATGAAATCAACCCCACCAAAAATTAGAACGAGCTTGATGCAGCATATCAAAGACGTCGATAGGTCTGTCCCAAGTTATGCAGCATATCAAAGCAGTTAAAAAATGATTAGTATCGTTACCCACCCTATATGTTTTTTGCGACAAACTACATTGATGCCAGCACTGAAGGGATACAAAATGTCATCAATACCTGAAAATAAAATAGCAAAACATCAATATTTGATTGTGCCACAAGATGAAGAGATAAATTTGCTGAATTTGGAAAAGCATAATCACAATTGAAAGAATGTGGAGCAGCTGCAGCTAAACAAACACCAAAAAAAAAACCCCCTATGCTAATCTCGATATCACTATAATCTGAAACTCTAGTCCAGATATAGTGTGGCACGTGGAGGTCCCTACTGAAACTGAAACTTATAGAAGGATCTTGATAAACAAGGAATTGGGTGGTCCCTTAGCCACAAGATTAAAATCGGCACCAGAAAAAATCATGTTGCAAGTCCTCATGGTTTCTGTGTCATTTCGTGCAAATAGCATCACACCCCTGCATAAATTATTCTAAGAAAGAAAAGACAAACGTCTAGGGCAGCACACGTTAAACAGTCACTCATTAAATCAAACTTGGTGGAGCACATGTGTAGATTCAAGAATCTAGCAGCCACAATGATCAACTGCCCATCAATATATTTTCCCATATAAAAGAAACGAGTCAAACGACTAAGAAAACCATCAACATATAATGCTACTTACCATCCTATCAGAATATAGCAGGATATTGCAAAGTGCAAGGACAACCTCCATGGCCTCAGGCGCATTCACACAAGCAGCAAGCAGGTAATCACTGCAAATGTTCCAGACGATCTGGAGCGCCAATATCTATAGGCATTTCCACAATCAGTTGGTGAGCACAGGACATATGAAGCCAGAGGACGAACCGTGCCGTAGAACACTCATGTGACTCACCCATATGTCATTACCCGTTTCTTCGTCACAAAGAAGTCAAAGAACTACAGCACAACAGTTGCCACCCACCGGCTGAGGCACCTAAAGTAATTGATATCGTTTATTTATTATTAATAAAGCAAAAAGAGGAAGCAAGTGCCCCGTGGTCTAAAAAAACAGAAGAAGTCAGTAAGTCAGCATAAGACTATTACTAAAATGAACTTGTCTGCAACATGGAAATATCAAGCTGTGACACAATAGAACAGGAAGATAATTAAAACGCAATATTTCACTTACAAGTATTGTGTTCTCGATGTCTTCTTTGCTTAAGGCATAGGTGAACCTCCTCTCCACATCCTTCCCAAGATTTACAGTATTTGAAAGGAGTAAGACGATGAAGAATCTTCAGAACTATCCGAGAAGTCCTTCATTCCTCCAGAACAAAATATGCTGAAATCCTAGCTGAACAAGTTAAAATGTGCTTGTACATAACAATGAGTTGAATCCCCAAGCAGGCTAGCACAAACTGACATAAAGTACCTGATGAGGAGGTCAGTGACGTCGAGGCTAAGATGCGGGTACCACAAAAACCTAGCTAGGCCCAGCCTGGTTCTCACCCCAGGTAACGGTGCCCCCGTGTCAAGGTGAGTGGGGTAGGGGGTTCGGAGGTTTTCTCAACCCGTGGGAGAAGGTCTTCTTCTTCTTAAGCGCAATGCTCGGAGGCTCCCGTGGGTCAAATTTTTTATATGAAACTTCACAGAATGTGTAATTACAAGGTATAAACACACAATCAACGAAACATGACTCTGATGACCATGTTTGTAATTGGGCATGACTTGCGTCATACTCCCTACATTCCAAAAACAAGGTGTTTTCGATTTTCAAGAAATACTTTTTACTATGCATTTAAATATACACTATGTCAAGATATATAGAAATAAATAATGTATCCAAAAAAACAACGTTTTATATAATTTGAAATTCCGAGTAGTTGATTGAGATCCTTGTGCGTTGTGTGTGTAAGCACATCGAACCAGCCAAGAAAAATAAAACTATGATTTAATCGAATGACAATAAAATACACGCAGTTCCTCACAAGAATGTATCCGCTGTGTTTAGAGGCCAAAATTTGGTGCCACATTTGGCGAATTTAGCATTAGAACTAACTAAAAGCATTGAAGACGTTTCGCTTGTCCATGGTAAATATTATCCTACCATAAGGTAACTAAACTCAAAAGAATCGTCTCGCAAAGTAAATCTAAACTGTGCAATTAAGTTTCTTTTTACCTACATTTCATACTCCAAAGACGCGTCTTTTATTACATTTAACGCTTCGATGTGATGGAAACAAACAAATTTTGAAGAGAAGTTGGGCTTCTAAACACAGCTAAGTGGAATGCTTATGTGCACAACAAATTGCAGGGCGGACCCACCAGGATTGTGTTTATTATACAAATATATATAAAATAAACAGATCTTGCCACCCTGTGTTCCCGAGGACGGATCATGCGACATCCCTATCAGGCAATGACGAATCTAACATCAGATACAACAATGAGCGGCTGCTACCACCAGTATAATAGAGTTTCTGAGTAGCAGCCGGTGATCACATCGCGTACCCACCCCGCGTACAACAGTATAAACTCGTCCACAGATTCTTATGGTCTAGCCATTTCTTAGTTCGGAGAGGAAGCTTTGTGCCAAGGAGAAGCAGGACTCCCTCTGTTTCTTGTACTCACCATACCGTAAGAAGAAGTATCCAAGATAGTCAAAGTCAATTGGGGAGACCTTTGCCTGCATTTAAGTGCTAATCAGTTTTGCTGTTCACAGTATCTTTTACATGGAACTCAACCTAGGTGACCCCCAAAGAAAACATGTGTGCAGAATCAATAACCTTGCTCACCTGAATAAGGGCCCACAATGCCCAGTAAATGTGCGACGCTAGTCTGAAAGTGTTTGTTTCCACATAAAGTACTTCCATATCTTGTGCCTGCGCCTTTCAGTTGCCAAAAAAAAGGGAGAGAATCATGAATTGCATCAGAACAGAAAAGTCCAAATATTCTGCCGTTGGCAAAGAAAAAGTGAGAACTCTTGTATGTCTTTCAGACTTATATGAATGCCAAACATCTGAGATTTCCAAGTAGCTAATACAAACAAATGCTAACCATGTTCAGGTTAAGAACACTCTAAATATCAAGCACATGTAGCACATACAGAGGCATTACTAACTTCACAAAAACAAGCAAAGACGGAACTACTCATAGCGGCCAAGAGAAGGTACTAGCAGAAAGCTTACTCTAGAAAGAACTCGAGTTCCAAAAATAAATTTCAATTAGTTTTGTTTCACATACCTCACTAGGCCTATCAGGGCGTAGATAATTCCTGAAGAAGTTATACTGGGCATCTTTATCTGGGTACCTAGAAACACAATCAAATGGATACTGCTGACTAAGAACATGACAACAATATATTGAATCGAGTATTTCGCTGACATGGAGATAACTTACAAACTATAGTCACAATCAAATCCTGCATACTCATTGAAATGATTTGCAATGTCATAGCCCCGGTAGCTGTATGACCCATACTCAAAATCAATAAAATATAGCTTCCTGACAGAGGAAACAACAGGCACACCGCCACTACAGTTAGTTTTGCAAATGAGTAATAATAATAAAAAAGGGGGAAACTGGTACAAAGGAGAAGATTTTACCTTCCAAATCATTGAGCATCAGATTTCCTGAAAGCAAGTCATTGTGTGCATAAACCACAGGCGCATGCAGATTGTCCAAGAGATCCTAAAAGGTGCATGGACATTGATGAAGAAATACGGTACAGATACTAGGAATTGGCAGGGGTAATTTCTATATTCGGTTTTAGTTCCCTAGCATGGGCCTAAACCCATCACCACCACAACCAGCATTTTGCTTCATAACTACTCCCTCCATACTTGAAAAGAAAGGTGTTTAGGACAGCGACACGGTCTCTAAAAACAACTTTACTTCTCTTTTCTATAAAAGTATTTATTGAAAAGTTATATATGTATATTTTTATGAAAGTAATTTTCAAGACAAATCTATTGATATGATTTTCACATTTCCAAACTCAACGACTGTTATTCATGATTTATATTCCCAATGTTTGACCCAAACCTTATCCAAAAACGCCTTCCTTTTCCAATATGGAGGGGAGTATGCTACATGGATGTTCCCACTATACCAGAGAAGGATCAACTACTATATGTGCCAAGGAAAAAAAAACAGGAAAATATCACCCTAAGAAGGGCAAAATGAGCCCGAAATATCAGAAGGTACATTGTCGACTTCAAGGTACCTTAAGTTCTTGAACTTCATCTTGTATTTCACTAAATGAGATCTTTTCATATCTCTTCTGCTGCTCAGTATCCTCAAACTTCAATGCAGCAGCTGCAAGGTGCAATTGATAGCACACATAATATTATTTATGTTATTATTAACTTGCACCAATAAAAGTATCATGTTTGAGACGCCATTAACAAAAAAAAGCAACAGTCTCAAATGAGCAACATAAGTCATCTACCTTTCTTCAAAAAACTTGAATATATCTTTCCACAATTGCGGTTCTTTAGACCCTGGTATGTCTACTTGATGGAATTTGTGTAGCTCCTTGGCAATTTCAGCTGCTATTTTAGGGTCTTTCATATCTAGAAAACAAAACAATGAGGATCGGTAGATTTGTTTACAGAAGCATTTTATAATTAAAAACCTCCAAGCATCCAAGGCTTGAAATTGACACACAAAATCATGGGCTGACTATAGGTAAAGGATAAAAAAACGCAATTCCTTTGAAATTGCAATTAAAAACCTCCAAGCATCCAAGGCTTGAAATTGACACACAAAATCATGGGCTGACTATAGGTAAAGGATAAAAAACGCAATTCCTTTGAAATTGCAACTAAAACTACAAGAGAGAATAGAGATACTATTGCACTAAGTTGATTAGGACCCCACACCCATACGTTATTCAGACGGGAAGTATGCCTACCTGCAGGTGACAGTGTTCGAGCATAGATGAATGACTGAACTACTCCCATTCCCAAATATTCCAAGTAGCCGAGCCCCGAACCCTGCAGCTGAGAGATACGGTATCGCCTAACCATGACGGTAATAGGTGTATGCATTAGGAAATATTTTAGAACCGAAATGAGATTTAATTTTGTGAGTACATTGTACCACGTGTGCAGTCTAGGTACCCTTAAAAATTATCATTCTATGTTAGCATTTTTCAAAGAACGAAATGAAATCTCTTCGTCAGGGAAAGGTACAGATATATGAAACAAAAGGTAATGCACTTGGTAGGACAGATGCTACTACAAAACCATAGCTATTCTGCTTCTATAAGAATTAAAATAGTCCCAATATAAAAATATGGTATCAACTAAGGGGTAATGCTAGAAGCCTAGATTCATTGTGGAATACTATAGGTAACACAATCATGTACCACTCAGATTCTTTTTTGACCAAAAGCAAAAGCCATGCTTCTATTGAAAGCACTCAGATTCTCACCTTCAATTCCCTTTTTTCCGATCAATCACTAAGTCCCAGATTTGGTCCATACAACCCGAACAGTAACAGAAGACTCATTGCCGTCATCTTCTTTGACAGAAACCTTGAGCACTGTAGGTAATAACGAATAAACATCATGGAGTACAGATTGAAAGAAATTACTGCTGCACCATAAATCAATGAATCATTGTTCATGTGAATCATCCATATGGTTGAATTTGGTGGAGATACAGAGACAGCAGGCTCTCATTATTTTCTAATGTTGCAAGCATGATAGGGCCGATGTGACAACGACAGCAGAAACGATACAGGCCAAAGGAAATATTATGCAGCGCCCCGGTGGAGTATCTAGTCGCACAAAGTTTGCAAAAAGCATTAGGTTCTGCACTTCTGCTGCTTCATCAGCAAATGGGAAGAACAGAAAGTGGACAAGCAGACTTTACAGCGAGGGAAAAAAAAAAGGTCATGTCCTCATGCCAAAGCAACATTTCAAGCAACTACAGCTCCCTCCGTTCCAAATTAAAAGTCGCTATGACTTTGTTGCTTCGTGCATTTTGCTAACAAAAAATAGTCAAAATGAATTATAATTTGGAACGGAGGGTAACTACGAATTACTGTATTCATTTATTTACTACAACCACCATGCTGCTCAGACAAAAAGGTGAAGGATCTGGATGGCGCTACAAGCCATGCTGCCACTGTGATGGCAGGGGAACAGGAACTCACATAGATTGGTGATGCCTCCAGACACGGTCTCGATGGAGAAGCGCGAGCTGTCAATCCCGGTCCACCCAATGACCAATTCCTTGCAGATAAATCTGAAAAAAGCATCAGCAATCCCCAAATCAGAGAGAGTTCCCGAGCATCAGAACACTCCTGTCTGTCTCTCACACAGGCGGAGGCATTTCCTCAAACACTACCGCATCGCGAGCGGAAGCAAGAGGAACGAAGAGGAGGAGAGGGTACTTGCATGATGTCAGGCGACATCTCCTCGAGCGGCAGCGAGATGTCGACGGAGGTCGCCAGCCTGGGAACCTCCGCGGCCGCCACGGCAGACATAGCCGCGGTGGTCGCTTTCGCCTCTACGCCGCCGCCATGGCCGCTGCCGGCGGCGCCGTTCCAGGCCCGTCCCTCCGATCCCATTCCCCGAGCGGTCACACCCCGTCGCCGCGCGCGGTCTGCTGGTCCGTGCGCGCGAGGGATCTCGTTGCGCTCGCTATTCCTGGCTGGGAGCCAAGACAGACAAGACAAGACAAGATCGGGGTACCGGGGTCCGGCACGATTGGATCGGAGGCGACTAGGCGAGGCGACGCAGGCGAAGACAGGAGCGGAGCGCGAGTGGGAAACGGGAACGGCGCGCGCTATATAGCGGCCACTCGCTTGAGGCCGCGTGGCGGGCTCGAGCCCGAACCACGTCGGTTTAGGGCGGTCGGTCGCGCGCGTGCTCGTGCCGTGCGTGCCTAGAACCGGACCTAACGCGTGGCGTGCGCGTCTGTCCCACTGTGGCGTGGGCCTCTGTTCCCCGGAGAGCGACGGGCCATGGAGATTTTGGCGCTTGGGGATCTCGAGTGACGTTGCCGTGTCTCGTCCGGGTCTGCACACTCCGTCCTCCGCTGTCGTCCCACCACGCCGCCACCATCAACAGATTGGTTTCCGTCCGTGTTGGTCAACTATTATCGCTCTATAAATAATTTATAGATTTATTATATTCTCTACGTCCCAAACAGATGATGTCGTGAAACTTTGTCAACTTTGATTAAGGTTATAGAAAAAATACTTACAACATTTATAAGTATAATTAACGAGCTATCTAATCTAATAATACTAATTATTTATTACAAATATTAATATTTTTATACATAATTGATTAAAGTTTGTAAAAGTTGACTTCTCAAAAAACGAGAAGACTTCTAATTTTTGTAACATAGAGGATACATCATAATTATTAATATTATATATATATATTTGATTAAAAAACCGAGACAAAAAAATTAGTTATGTGTAAGTTGGGTCACGAATACAAAGGTGGCTATTAAATAGAATAAGCAGTTAATATGTTTTTTTAAGCAGGTAATCTGATTTGGGTAGTTATTAGTCACTGGGCATCCTGGCACCGAAACCGATCGGTTCGGTTCTTGGTTCCCTAGCTAATTCGGTTCCTGTGAGAATCTAGAACCGATCGGTTCGGAAAACTCGGAACCGAAGCTATTTCGATTTTGTAGGTCGGTTCGGTTTCGGTTCTAACCGAACTAACCGAGCCTCGATGCAAGTGACGAAAAACATGGAGAGAAAAAATCACGAACACGACAGATCCAGCCGGGCGGCTGGCGGCCGAACTCCGCCTCCGGGCGGTGCGGCGGCGCTGGTGCTCCGCAGCCTCCAGCGGCGCCGGTGGGCGAACAAGCACCACCCGCGGCTCCGAGGGGCGGGCGGAGGTGGAGCCAGAGGGGCGATCACGGGCCGCGGGAGAGGAGCGGCCACGGCCGCCACCGCGGCAGGGAGTGGGAGGGAGGGCACCCTCCGCGGCTCACGCACGCTGCCGCGACTGCGGGCGCCGTGTCGGCCCGCGGGAGGAGATGATGGCTGGAGTGTCGGGTCGGCGGCGGAGGGCGGGCGCGGCGGCGGCCGGAGCGATCCGTGGCGGAGGGCGGGTGGCGGGCGGAGCCTAGCGCCGCCGTGGCGGATAGAGCCCTAGAGCCGGGTCGGCCGCGGGGTCGCGCCCTCGCTAGTCATGGGACTGCGTAGTCGCGCGACTTCAGAGTCGAGGGGCGGGGGGTGAGGTCGGGGACATGACTGGGGAGTGAGTCCGAGTTCACTAGGGGTTTACTTGGGCCGGATGTATTACGGACTCACCGGGCCTTACTATTTCGTTATTTTGGGTTATTTGGTACCTGAGCCCAAGAACCGAATTAACCGAGAAAATTTCGGTTCCTGGAAAACTGGAACCGAACAGGAACCGAACCCAATCGGTTCGGTTATTTTTGGTTCGGTTCTCGGTTATTTCGGTTCGGTTCTCGGTTTTCGGTTTTTTCGTGCCCAGAGTGAGTTATTAGAGATGCTCTTAGATAAGGCTAAGGAAGTATCTTGTCCCATTGCGTGGTCTCAACGCGCAAGTGATCAAGATAACTGGAACGACGGAAATTATCGAGGTTCTGTGTGTTTCACGCCAAACAAAATGATACCTTTCGTGGTCGTTGTTTGTGTCCCACTCGCCGAAGCAATATTAGCGTCATCTTCATGGAAAGTTGATCGTGCTGCACACGCCTGTCACACGTAGTACACGTGATACCATTGGCTTAAGGCCTTGTTTAGATGGCTAAAATTTCTAACCTTTTTCCCCACTTTCTCTCCATCACATCACATTAAATACACCAAAAGCATATATTTGGAAAGTATTAAATGTAAAAAAAAAAAAAATAACTAATTACACAGTTTAGATGTACATTGCAGAGCGATTCTTTTGAGCCTATTTACTCATGGTAGGATAAATATTTACCACTAACAAACAAAATATCTTTACGACAAATACGATGTGACATTCGGTTCAATTTTTAGCCATCTAAACAAGGCCTAAGTTTATAATGCTTGCTCGCATTAGGGCACCACCAACCAGAGCAGTTCCTGTTGGCCTTTTAGTTCAAATTTCAAAAGCAAAGGTACACGTAGATACCTCCACTATGAGGCTACAAGAGTCACATCGGAGACAACGCAGTGCTTTTATTGTGTGGTTCCATCACGGGTGTTTTCTACCTTCCCGTCAATTTTTTTCCTTCTCTGCTTTTTTGTGCGTGGAGACTCTCTCTCCTAAGCTACCGTAGCAACCACTGACACTCTACAAGACACCACCCTTAGGCAAGCATGTACTATTTCTCCGTTTTCGGCAAGTGCGTCTATCCCACCGCCAACCTGTCATACCAGTAGGAGCTTCTTCAAAAATTTAAAATAAATTACTTAGAACTCTTTATTATTCTAACTTCTAAAAAGAGTAAGAAAATTTTCTATTATCTATAATAATTTCCTATAACTTTCTTCGTCGAAATCAAAGAAGTCCACTTTTCAGGATCATTTATCTCTTACACTAATGAACTGACATAGATCAGTTGGTTGGGTTCTTTTGTAGTGCAGTCTGCCCACCTGCTTTCAAGTCCTCGACCACTTAGCACATATGCTCGTATTGATTTATTTTAGGGTTTAACAGCACTGTGCATTCAGGCTTGTGGTGACTTTGTAAATTTCATGATCTGTAAGGGTCTATTCATAGGGAAAAATTATCATTACACTAAGGGTAGGGTTTACGTATGTGTGTTCATAGGAGTAAATTATCAACACTCTCACAGTGTCAAGGGCGGTGGTGTAGCTCATCTGGCACTAATATTTGCGCGTGAAACAAAGATTGCGAGAGAAACAAAAGAAAAGGGCAGAATATTCATTTTGATCCCTAAACTTTTACTCGAGACTCAATTTCATCCTTGTGCTTTCAGCATGGTTGTTTTAGTCCTCAAACTCTACTTTTCATTTTTCAACTCAACCTTGTATATAGTTCTATGTGAAAGCTATGCTATTGCACATTATAACAGTACCAATTATGTATATGACTATAAACGTTTTTCCTGGGAGCAGTTAGAGTTGGATATATTGAATCAATAATAGATCTATAGTTTGTTCATTAGCTACTTCTGGTGTTAGAAAATCAACTAGTGCACAAATCTTTTTTATCTATTGACTAAAAATAATTCATATTTAAGAATTAGATCTATATTTATATTCATCTTAGAATATGAATACAAATGTTGAACGTGTGATATGCGTTTTTAATAGTTAGGACAATGTTAAAGACAATAATATTTAATGATGATTGTCCATCTAAAATCACGGGTGGTGGTGGATAAAGGACAAAGTTGTGCCAAATCCATCTTGATAATTTATGGGTGAAATTCTGCCTAAAATATGAACTTTTCCTTTTGGATTTAATGACAAAAATGAACTTTGGTAATTAATGGTTAAAATTAAGGCAAAATGCAAAATTTGAGGACTAAAACGGTCATCTTCATAGTTGAGGGATAAAAATTGAGCCTAAACGTAGAGTTTGAAGACTGAAACGGCCAATTTAAAAGTTTAGGAATGAAAATGAGCCTTGAGCAATAGTTCAGGGACTAAAACAACTATTTTGCTATCACTTTAATGTCGCTATTATTATAAATAAACAATTAGGAAAGAGACGATGACCTTATAAACCACCAAAAAAATGTCTCTAAAATAGTTCTACGGTTAGAATCCAGTCTGGTCCTAGATATACTACCTAAAAACAATTATAGAAGACCTATCTGAAATAGAGATAAACACATCTAGTGTGTGCATGCCATTGAAAATTATTTATAGAGGCACACACGGCCCCTTACGATTCTCGTCTCCTTATTTAGATACGGCCATCTTAAGATGTCCATCTCTAAAAATTGCATGAACAAAGATAGTCATGCTAAACATCTATCTGTAAAAACCAATTTTTAGAGGCGGGCATCTCCACACTATGAATAGTTATAAATTTACATATGAAATTGGACCAAGACAAACTTTATATCAAAATTGTAGTTATTGACGTGATCTACAATTTTATAGTGGACAATTTTTTTATTTGAACTGTTTAGAACACCCAAAATATTGTTTTTTTTTTAAGTTGTAGTCTCAATACAGTCTAAAACTTTGTAGTTGTTAATATCTAAACGACCTTTGAATGTCACATAGTTAATATCAAATTTGTAGTATCTAACCTACTCCTCTTGTGATAAAATAGCTCATGAGTCATGAATTGGCTAGTATTATTGATAGTACTTGTGACCCGGATGATGAACCATTGTTGGTCTGAGTAGCGGCACATCCAGTTTGTAATTGGTGATGATTCAGCTCTTTCTGATTACTGGAAATTCATGTTTCCTCACAAAAAAAAAATAGTACTACCCTGGTGCCGGATGGTCGCACACTCGTAGGATTGGCGACTACCAGCGACAAAACATAATGTTGTAGATAAACTAGGAGGACTCTCCGCGCGTTGCAGCGGGTATAGAAAAAAAAAAAATATAAATGAGTTAGGATGTCAATCACTAAGAATTGTAAATATTTCCAAAGTATGGAGGCGTGCGCTGAATTTATGGCGGTGTGTACTCGAGTTGCAGAGATTGTAAATATTTCCAAAGTATGCAAGAATTTAAATATGGACAAACCTACAAATATCAATATGTTTATCTTGCGTAAGGTCCTGCAAATAGCAGAAGCAAGTCAATAACTGAATACCAAGCAGTGTGGAGAAAGACAAAAAAGCAAAATGGTTGTCTATCTGGTGCATATAGATATGCTTGGTGGTTCTTGATGGCTACGATTCACTCATGACTAAACTGGAAAAAATCCTTAGGTTCGACAATGCCTAATAATCTAAGATTTGGAATCAAATGCAAGGAAATAATCAGAAAAATCCCCAACAAAGCAAAACCTGTGCATATGTTACCTTGAAGGTATTTTAGTGAACACCTGGTGGACGTCGTCGATGTGGATCTCCACCGCCCTGGATGGCTGTTGCAGTAGCAAATAGACTAAAATGGATAGTGGTGAAAATAACTTAAAGTATGCAGAAATAAAGAAAGACACACTGCACCAATTTTTAGAAGGGATAAAGTCTGTACGTGTAGACAATAGACTATATACACATGGGTGTTTTAGTTTTGGGAAATGGCACCAATAGGAGGTCATGAACTTTGTTACGGAGCTAAATCTTGAAACTTCAAATGTTCTTTTTTCTTAGTCTCCCTATTGAAGGAGAATGGCAAATGTGAAATTAGACGTGGTCATGAGTAGTTTATAATCTGCGCAGTACAAAAACTAACACAAAGTAAAAGGGCTACCCAAATATAAATACAAATGCACATATACTGATGAGGCTTGATGGGGACGGTGGTGCTCCACTTGCCTTGCGAAAGGGTCGTAGGCGCGACCACTGCTATTGTAGGACTGGCTGGTGCCGGCAGATGATCCAGTGATGGTCAACAACCGAAGATCTCTGTCTTCTTGTGAAGGAAATGCAAGGCAGCAGTGAAAACTTAGGCAAACGGAATGAATAATCAAGAAAAAAAAAATTAGAATTGCATCATAAGTTACCTAAAGAGCATTTCAGCAAACACATGGTGGCTGTCGTTCTTGTGGTATACCATTCTTTCTGTTCCCTCTAATGACTTTTCTGATATGTTAGGGATCATGCAGAAAAATCAGGCTTTGGCTTTACTAAATTACTGATAGATAAATAACGCAAAGATTCTTTACTAAATCAGGCGTTGTCAACCGCGTGCATGGACTGACCTTGAGTGTCTTGGCCTTGATTCTTGCAGCTTCCTTCTCGGCAGCGAATCGCCGCTCCTCTGCTTCCACCTCCTTCCTCCTCCAGAACTCTTCGATCTCTGTTCTTGTGATGCTGTACACCAGGACTGCTGCCATGCTCGTTGCAGATCGATCTGAGGCGGGCTGGAGCCGTGCGAATGTAGAGGACGGATGCGGTCTTGTGGCCCTTGGAGATACAGAGCAGAAGCAAATAGCAAGGATGAGAGGCAGGTAGGGAGGCAGGCGCAAGCAAGCAAGACCTGGCGAGGCGGCAAAATCTAGCGAGACAGGGTGTGGAGGCGTGCGCTGACTCACCATGCCGCGGCGAGGACGGAGACGCCGATGGAGACGGCGATGCCGATGGCGGAGGTGTAGGGCGAGATCTGCACCAGGGCGCGCGCCCACGACGAGGAGTCCGGCGACATCTCGGCGCGCGATCTGTCTCTGTCTGCTCCTCGCTCTCACTGGCGCCGCTGCGGGACTGGATCGGGGAAGGAGATGACTGGGGAAGAGCCGGGTCGGCGCAGAAGGAGATGGATCGATGACCGCTGTTATTGAGCCGGGCCGCTCTGTATTGATAACAGCAGTGGATTGTGTGGTGGACGGGGGAGGGCGACAGTCCTGATGGGGAGGAGGACGGTCGGCGGCGAACAGTCGTTCCGAGAAAAGCGAAGAGGCCAGGACGGGGAGACGGGGGCCGGGGCCGGGGCCGGGAGTGAATGCTGTAGGACGGGGTGGACTCATCAGTTACTGATGAGTGTCATACCGCACGCCGCTAAAACTCGGGGTTTCCATATAGAAGGTTTAGATAACTTCATTGCTTTGGCCCAGCACACATCCTGCCGTTCACGAGGCCTCGAGTGATATCATATTTGGCCTAGCCCACTTAACACCCGCATGCCCAGGAGTCTATGACGGATGGGCTGAGATTCTGACAACCTGGGCTGGGCTGTACTGTACATCCAATGTCGGGCTAGCAACTGTTCAATGTCTTTTAGTTTATTTTTGGAAAAATCCACGTTAGAAGAACTCCAATGAAACCCCAATTTAAGCGCTCGCCCTAAATTCTGCTAAGAAAAACGAACTCTCAATAGAGCCTCTAGATAGGCCCCTATTTTACATGCCACCCCAAATTTTAACTGGAAGCCCTCCCGCTGAAGCCATTCGGTGGGGCCCCACTTGACTTTTCCCCTTCCCTGGCCCAACCCTGCGGCCGCCGCCACCCCACTGCCCGCGCACCGCCGCCAGCCTCACGTCATTGACGGTGCACGTCCTCAAGAAGACCCCGAGAGCGACGCGCACGGACATCCGCTGCCGTCCGGCCGAAGCAAAGCCAGCAATTTCGCCGTCGTCCGGGGCCGAGGAGGTGATGGACGGCCACAGCCTCACCATCGATGGCAAGAAGCAGCAACAAAAGAAAGGGAAGCGGCAGCTGCACGGATGCACGCACGCGACGTCCGTTGCCGCCCAGCTAGCCGCCAACCATGGGGTTCCCCTGCCGGCGACGCAGCGTAGCGCGAGGCCCGGCGCGTCTACCTGCCCAGCGACGCCATGTCACGGACGTGGTC